>JAUEKW010145942.1:0-10414 GCA_032274785.1 Ajuga reptans
AGAATTATATTATACATTTAGCTATTTACATTTTTTTATTTTTTATTTAATTTTTTATACATATTTTTATTCGGTTAGGTCCACTTCGGTGACGGTTCGGTACGGTTCAGTACGGTTTCGATTCGGAATTTGAGAAGTATCCGATACCGTACCAAAAAATATATTCGATTCAGTTCGGTTCGAAAAAAGTCAAATGGTCAACAAATTTTTTCGATTCGAAACTTATTCGGTATGGATTTCGGTCTGATTTCGGTAATCTCCAAACTCCATGCACAATCCTAGCTGCCACTCCTTTTCCCAGATATCTGGAGTAAAAAAATCCACTCTATTTTTCCTTCTACACAGTGTGTAAATGTATGTCCGATGAATTTCAATAACCTAATTTCCTCTTCTCCCCATCGATCAAAAGTTTGCATTCTATCAAAAGCTCCAAATCCGCCATGGCAGGAAACGAATTGCGCCAAATCCAGGATGTATGATGTAACTATTTGCTTGATTTTGATGTTTGAATCGTTTGATTCTCAAGGATTCTATCTTTCAGCAGTGCCCTGTTTGGCTGCGGCTTCAGCTACCTTCGACTGCGATCGCGAAATCGATTACACAGTTGGAGAATTTCAGAAGCAAATAACAAGAAATTTGTGGCAGTTAGTTTGAAGGATGAGCCTGTGAAGAAAAAAGGAAGCATTGCTGGTGCAGTTGCTCTTATAATTGGAACCAGTATTGGTTCGGGGATTCTCGCTCTTCCAAAGAGAACTTCTCCAGCGGTACATAGTCCGAACAAATATAATTGTGTTCGTTGAAAATGTTTTTAAGCAGCATATGGGTGATGGGTGATTCGACACTTGTATCATGTTTGAATGCTTGCAGTTTACAATATAAAGTATTATATAAAGTATTATATTGTTACAAACTTCCATCTGGAGCAAATATCAGTCGTTCACATCAACCAATGACTAATATTTCAATCTTCAACAATAGTAGTTCGTATTGTAAATTGCAAACGTTCAGACATGATACAACAAAGTACCAAATCAACCTTACTTGGGATGAATTTTTACCTTAGTTATGACCAAATTGGGATGTGGCTATAACCAAACTGTGGTTTTTGATCATCCACTGTCTTCTACAGTGGCAATTGCTCCTGTTACAATGGAAGTACAAAAGAACCTTTTAATAGTTTTTATTTATTTGGTTTAATCTCTGCAAATCTACTGAATACAGATATCGAAAACAGTTAATTAAATGGATAATTTTGCTTGCTTTGATTTTGGTTTTGTAGGGACTAGTTCCAAGTTCAATAACAATGGTACTATGTTGGGCTTTTTTGTTAATCGAAGCATTGTTGCTAGTCGAAATTAACGTCGGTTTGCAGAGGACGAAGAAGATAAAAGTAGACAATGGCGATGATGATGAACTAGAGGTGATGTCTATAAGAACCATGGCTGAAGAGACACTAGGAGAATGGGGTGGGAATTTAGCAACTATCATATATGTGTTTTTAGGTTACACTTCCATGGTAGCTTATTGTTCCAAGTCTGGTCAGATCCTTCATCACTTAACCGATCTCCCGGTGTCGATTTCTGGGGTTCTCTTCACTTTCTTCTTCACTGTTTTGATATCTGTAGGGGGGACTCGAACCACTGATCGAGTTAACCAGTGGCTAACTGCGTCCATGATAGGTACTTGTTGGTCGGATTCCGTTTCCTTGTCTCCAATTGTAGCAAAATTTTAAGAGAACTTAGTATTCACAAGTTTTTGTAAGACCGTCTTACGGTGAGACCATCTGTAAAAAAATGATATTATTTTTAAAAAAGATGATACTTTTTTAGTCTAACTCCCCGTCTTACAGTAAGATGGTCTTACAAGAGAACGTCTCGTAAGTATCTGGTACAATTGATTTTGGTATTCTTGATACTTTAAACTATGAAACAGGTCTGCTTATAACGATAGAGGTTCTTGCTGTTGTATCCGGAGGTTGGTCGGGATTAGGGGGAGGCGGCGGTGACTGGGGGAAGGTTCCACAAACTCTTCCAGTAATGATATTTGCTTTGGTTTATCACGATCTAGCTCCAGGTGGATAACATCGTCGTCATAAACATCGGTGCTGTTTCTAGGATTATGTCTTAATTTGTTTGATGCCATTGCAGTTTTGTGTGCTTATCTGGACGGAGATCTTACCCGTATACGAACTTCAGTTCTTCTTGGCAGTGTGGTGCCCTTGTTAGCATTGCTCGTCTGGGAGGCGATAGCACTAGGCCTCTCCAACGGGACGGACCAAGGCTCGGATCCTGTTGAATTGCTCCTAAGGTCTCACTCTACTTTCTAATATCAGATAATTTCTGTCTCACAACATGCGATTCATATTTCTCTTTAAAGGTAGATGCAATTTAACCACAGCATAACTCCGTAGGACGTTTTACTGTAAGACAGAGTTAAATGATTTGAGCATGGTCAACTATGTTAACCGAGTTGATTATATCTAACCCATATTTGATTATTGTAAGACCGTCTTACACGAGATCACCTCTAATTCGACATATTGCCTTATATAATAGTGTGAGATGGGATGGAGTTCCATTGATGGTGGAGGCATTCTCTCTTCTAGCTGTTGGAACTTCACTAATTGGCACTCTTTTGAGCTTCTCAGAGTTCTTCAAAGAACAACTTAATAATTTGTCCTCATCGGCACAACGTCTACAGGTGATTTATTTAGTTTTTCTAAGTGGGCAGAATTGCAAAATTAGTCATGTAACTAAGTGAATCTTTGCAGAAATCGAAATCGATTTACTGCAGCAAAAGTTGGTGGGAGAAGAACAAAACGAGCATCACAGCAACAGCAATGGTGGTTGCACCATCCCTTGCCGTGTCTATGACAGTGCCGGATGCATTTTGTGCAGCTACGGATATCGCGGTGAGTTGTTTCTATCTTCATCTTCCGTAATACTCTGATATCGTAAAATATCGATTCTTGTTGAACAGGGAGGATACTGCATGACGATGTTGTACGGCGTCGCACCGCCGATTATGGCGTGGACGATGATGAAACAAGGTGATGAAACAGCAGCCATGTCTAAAGCAAGGCCTGCACTTATTGGTGTGGGATTATTTGCTTCTGGGATTGTGGTGCAACAGATCTTTCAAGATTTCTCCTTTTTACATCCTTAACTATAATCATCTTACATATAACTATCTAATCTATTACCTACTATGTACCACTATATTAATTTATATTAGAAGTGTATAGTTTTTTTTTCTTTATTTACAAAATTTGGTTTGTACATAATATTCTTATGCATTGTCATTCTATAGTACGACCTAAGTATCAATACACCTGAAATTCCAACCATTGAACTTCCTCTCCTTTGTCTACCACTCAATTTTTTACTACTGTAAGTTTTCTTGCTGCATTTCTAAAAGACGCTAGGCGCTAGTCGGGTAGTAGACTGGGGGTTAAGCTGGATCTAGACGGGGTTAAGCGAGGAAGAATTGGAGAAAAAACGTAGGCGGTTGATGATAGTTTAGCACCTAGGCGGGGTCTGTCGAAGTTAGACGGGGACTTTTAGAACAGAGATTTGACCGGTTTTTGTTTTGGTAATTTTGTGAACACTGAAAGGATTCGCCTGAATTACACGAGATTTGTTCTATTTTTTCCCCATGGAATGAGAACAAACAAATTACATTGCTCCAATATACTTGATATGTGTAACCAAAGTTTTTAGATTTTGTAAAATCTGCAGAAATATAAGTAGAGATAATTTGGTTTTAGATAGTCCAATTTATTGTTACAAAAAGTGTGCTCTTTGTATGATAAAAGCCCCTAAATAAGTAAGTATTATTCCTCTAAAGTCAGTCAAAGTTTGACTATAATGGTCTTTTATGAATTACAATCCAATTATCTAGCCATATCTAAATAAAAAACGAGAAAATGCATACTAAAATACCGAACTATACAAACTTGACTTCGAATTTTGTGGGATTTGATCTTGGTCACTAACCTAATTATAGAGCGCTCAACTAACTAGGTTACAATAATTCCTAATTTATGCTCCTTCTATAATGTGTTCGTACAAAAGAAAATCTAACAAAAATGTCAAAAACAATTTACCATTCAAAAAACCTTAAAAAGTTACTATGTATTCTACTCGAATTGATTCATCTGCACTCTTGATCAGATTTGTTGTACACCATTATACCGAACTATATATGTCAACCAAAATTACATTATAAAATAGCACAACTCAGATTAACATAACCACAAATGAAGCTTATCATAATATGGTCAAATGCAGGATTACAGTAATTACTCAACATTCGATTATAAATTATAATGTTTTCTTGTGGACTACTACAATCTTATAATTTCGTAATCCTATGCCATATTCATAATATTTCAAACAACATTACATTTCTGCTTCAAAAGAGCCACAGGCGATCACCATATATATATACACACATACATACATGAAAACAACAGAAAGAAAATGATAAGAACCTCGGCCATATGTATCGCATTTGCAGTCGCTGCATACATCGCCATGGCAGAGGATTATAACTGCCCATATCTTACGACAGACGAACTTCAACGAGTAAGTTGGTTATGCTTTGGAGTCGATAGTGTACAATCTGAAGGTAGATGCTGCTCAAGAGTTGCAGCTCTTAGCTTAACCTGCTTGTGTTCACAGCCACGGCCTACTTTGCTCGTTTCCACCATTTTTCGATTTGCAAAGAGCTGTAATGTAAATGTTCCAGATATCAGGCTGTGTAATGTAAATATTTCAGATGGAACATAATTTGGAATAGGTGATGGATATATAGATAAAGAGTACCAAATTCATCTGAAAGACAAATGTATCTTCCGTCACATTCACAGGCATAAAACTTTATTTTCTACAGTACAAAGATGTGCAGTGCACATTATAATAATCTACAAACCACCAAGCAATATCAAAAGTAAGATGATATATATGTAGGATTGGCGGAACTTAACATTCAACCATAATATTATTTTATTTGGATCACAATCTCATAAACAATAATTTCTTAATCCCTTGTGACATGTTAACATATTTAAAAAAAATTAAACAATTCAAGTCCAACTACTCTCATTCGTCATCTTCCTCGTATAAAATGGCTTAAAGCGTCATCATATACTCGAACAGAACAATGACAGAAACGAGGTTACCTGGAATAAGGGCCTCAGCCATAGTAGCATTTGCATTGACTGCACTGCTAATTTGTAGCCGCCAAATGGCCATGGCACAGCAGGTTTGTGGTGGAATCACGAGCAACAACCTCCGACAAATTAATTTGAGAAATTGTGCAGCACCTTTTCTGGCTGAGAATGCGACAATCTTTCAAATCAGACCTCTCAACTTAACCTGCTTGTGTTCCTAGACAGAAGTCTTTTTTCCACAAATCTTTCTTGTCTACGCAAGGGGCTGCAATGTTACTACACCGGAGATCGGGACATGTAAAGGTATCGGATGCGTGTGATTTTTTTCTAAATCGTTTCTATCTAACATGGTTCTATTTTCTTGATTAAAAAAGTAAGTCCAATATGTAGGAGAGATTATGATCAGTTTATTACTTGATGCCTTTTCAGGTGTTATTAGATCATAGAGATGTCGACAAAGATCTACTCTTATTCTGAAATGTTTTGTTGCTTGTAATAAATTGAAATCATTGTATACTTACTATATATGTGTGTGTGACTATTCACTTGTCACTTGTGTTCTATGATTTGGAATTTAGTGTATTATCTGGTTTTGAACTCATCAAAGTTAGGACTCCACAGTGCTCAATATGAGAGTGGGGAGGGAGGGGGTGAAAATCTCTACTCGATTTTTTCCAGGATGCGAAAATGTCTTATTTATTTCATAAAACCCCAAAAAATTGTTAGCTAAAAGACCAAAAGGTTATTTACCATGACATATTGCTTGCACCTTCTTGCTACTTACCATTTCTCTTTTTGTATATTAACTTTTAACTTTTTAGGCTACAAACTAATTGTTATGGAACACTTCTTTTCTTTTTCTATTAAGAGGCCTTTCGTTTTTTCAGCTCTATCTTTATCAACTTCAACACATCATGAACCTGCATCAATACCAATCTGGTGTTATCAATTATACGAAATGAGATGACAAAGGCAAAATCAAGATTCAAGAACCAATCATTTTAACCTTTACTCAATTTGGTTGAAAATAATATCATTGTTTTAATTATAAAAGTCAAATGGCAACTGCATACACCATAACCTACAAAATGAAGGGCTAATTTTCCAACCAAACAAATGTTGATGAGATTTTCCGACAACTAACAAAGAAGGAGGAAAAAATAATAATTACCTGAAAGAAGCCTGTCAAAACTGCTGCATTTTGACTTAGTACAGCATATATCTTCTCAAGCAGGTAGAGAAGAGATTCCACTTGATCCCCAAGTAAATCAACCTGCAGATACAACGAACGAAAAACTCACTAATGAATTTTTAGATGATCTTCAGTCTACTATGAAGATAGAAATCACACAACACAAAACAAACCAAAAGGCATATGGAAAGACGAGGCACAATGACACAAACACTATGATGTTCAAGTCCCGGTTATACAATCGTAATGGAACCATATTGAGTTTCGATACCTCAGATTCAGCTAATCTCAGGTTGTGGCATCTTGAAATAAAGGCCTTCTTGTATAGCAACTTTCTTGTTCTGATCCAAGCAACAGGTTGTGTTAGTGTATCAACTTGACACTTCAATTCTTCCAGCCTGAATGTGGATAGGACACATCAAGATACTTTTCATAATGACTTGAAGAAACAAATTGAGGCGCAAAAATAATGAAAAAGAATCGCACACCTTAAGCATTTGCCCTGTAGATTCTCATGCAACTTGTGTTCAACATTATCAAGTAATTGGCGAAATTGAAAGATGATTGTCAAAACTTCATCAGACTGAGCTGCCTGGCTAACGTGATCGTCTTCTTGTTTAAAGCTCAGGCTGTTGTTTAATTGGCCGTATTCTCCAAAATCATCAGATTCTTCAAGACTTTCTTCCAAGTCCGCTAATAACTCCTTGCTTGTATATAACTGCTGTAGAGCCCTTTCAAGTTTCTCACTCACTGAACTGAAGGTACTTTCGTCATCTGTTATCAACCATTCAATTGCGTTACGTTCTTCCATCTCTTCACAATTCAAGATCACTAAGCTGTTATTTACACTGTGTTCTTTTATCATAGAACTTGCTTTTAGCATCAGATCTTCCTCTGTTTCCAAACACTTTAACAAAGAATCAAGCTTTTGAATTAAGCTTTCATCTCCATCAGCTCCCAATCTCCTGGAGCGAGGAGTACCTTCGAGAGAATGATCAGCATGCAATCTCCTAGAATGAGGTGTACGTTCTTGAAAATAAAATTTTCTTGGTGTTTCTGCTTCCATTACATGTACATATGTATCTTTCACAGCCTCAATAAGGACAAACTGATATACGTCTTCCTTAAAGAAACTCCCAATGGCACAAGCATCCATTTCTGACTTCCATGCTTCAGCCATTTCTTTGAAGAAAACCATGTAAATGTCCTCTTTTAAGAGACTTTCTATGGATGCTTGTGAAGTTAAAGCGCATGGGAAGTCATCTGCAGGTATTTGATCATCAGACGCAGTTTCTGTTCTCTTCTCCTTCGCGGGGAACGGGTGCTCTTCGATAAGGTTCTCCTTCAATTGCTTAATCATCTCCGAAAAGAAGACCACATATATATCCTCCCTTATTGTGCTCTCCAAGTAATGCAGCACAATCTGAATTAAAGTTGAATCTTCTAATTGATCAACAGCTGTTTCATGCTCTTTTCCACTGTTTATATGATCATGAGAAGATTTTTCAGGTGATGGTCCACCACCCTCAGTTTCCTTACAACACACATCTTTAATCATACTTCGGAAAAGAAGCTTGTAGATGTCTTCCATCACAGAAATCTGAAGACACAATCCATCCCTCTCTTCTTGTAAATTTTCAGTTCCAACTTCAAGGCTTTCGACTTTACTGGAGCTTCTGTTAGGTTTAGGTTTGCTACCAGGAATCCTCCTCTCTTCAGCTCGTTTTTTGTAGCTAACACTTGTTCTGTCTGCAAGCATATGGTTCCTTTTGGTAAAATTGTCCAATCTTGTGATTGCATCTTGTATTCTTCTCTCCTGTCTACTTTTGTCCTTGTCTTCTTTCTTGATCTTGGATGAAGACCCTTCTTTTGTCAGCCATCTATACTGTTCGCGCTGTTTGCATATAATGGACTCGTGATTCTTTATCATTTTAGCGACATGGCTGCTTCCATTATCCTCAAGCATATTATCTGTGCAACTAATATCGAGAAAAGATTCGCTAGTTGTTCGCCTAGGAAAAGAATTTGTACTAATCCCTTTATCATTTGCATCATTTCTAGTAAAGAAATCTTTCAGCTCATGAAGCAAGGTTCTCATCTCAAGGAAGAAGTCCAACCAATTATCCTTCAAAAGCCCAAATTTCTTCTTCAGTTCAAAATCAAAATTTTCTTGCAGATCGCTGATGAAGCCTTTAATCGTAATCAACTCTATATCCTTCTCAATAGCCCACATCCATTGTTTCTCCAAAGGGAACACCTCAGCACTTTGCATCCTCCCGAATGCAAGATCAAGCGTGTCTTTCAAAATGTCAATGTCTGAACTCATTCCCTTAATCAACACATTTTGATTGAGTCTTGATAACTCACTCAGGGACTTCGTGTTAGAGATTTTGTCAATCCCAAAAAGATCATCGTCCGTGAAAACCAAACTCCCGCTTCTTTCCTTATCCAAGAAATCGAAGCTGAGATTGGGGCTGGAAACACGAGATCTTCTTGCCCTTCTTTCCGTGGTCAAGATTTTCTTCTCATCCTCCAGTTTCTGTTTTAAGTTCAACACCTGCTGATCTACTGAACTCTTCAATTTGAAGATATCCTTATCTGTTGATTCATCCTGGATCGTCTGATTGCTTTTTGGCAATTCCTGGATGTCATCATTCTTCATTCTTAGCTCTCTATCTTTCAGTTCAAGTGCTTGTCGCAGCTCTGTCTCATTCTCTAACCTCTCCATCAATTCTCTGTCCTTCGCGGCTATAAGCAGCTTCATGTCATGGATCCGTCCCTGGAGCCATTGTCTGATTTCCACCAAGTCAGAGAGGATTTTATTAGAGCTGCCTTCAAGAATGTCGGTCTCCTCTTGAACAATACTCAGACCACCCTCCACTAGGATAGCCGCAAGTTCGTAAAATGTTGTTCTCTCATGTAAGAACTCAATTGGCCCATCCATGACCTGCAGTTTTTCATGAGTTTTATCCATTGCAGATCTCAAGATTCTCATCACTGTAGAGTCTGACTTTGATCGAAATTCGATTTGACCAAATATATCCTCCATGATATTGAGAGAGGAAGAGGTATCAGTCGGCTTAGCACCAATAATGCATTTTAGTCTCAATTATCAGCAGTATTCAGCATGAGCTTTAATCATTGAATACAACTTATATTCCTGTCATATCTGGATTTGATCTTATTCATTTGGCAAAACATATTATGAGAGAGAGAGAGATTCAGAAATACTAAACCTGTCTTAGGTACAAATACTACAATCTAATCTACATCTCATATGCAATAAGAAAGGAAATTCCTGCCTGGTTCAGATCAATTCAACAAAGGAATTAGAGGTTGAACAACTCTAAGATAACAGATCCAAAGATTCAGGTGAATTAGTTACAGTTACACATTTATTTTAGCAAATCTGTGTAAAGCGCAAATGTCAAAAATAGGATTAAAACATTATTAGCTAAATACGCAAATGATACACCTATTTATCGGTATTTCCATTTGCGTCTTCTCTGCTCACTCTCAGCCGACCTCTGTACTCGCCTCCTGGGGCTTTCATTTCCCGATATCACCAGCGACAATGAAAACAACAGTACGATCATCAAATGATTTAAGTTATCTATCAACGCAGGAATGTCACAAACAAAAACGTTTCCATAAGCCAAACAAACTGAGAAGCGTAAAAAATAAGATGAGAAAATAAAGACGAAATCTCCGTTCTCTTTTGGTCGCAGGTTATTGGATGCGAGCACCTGCCATTGTTGGCGTGTAGGATTTAGCTGCTGCCACAATCAAAGCTCAGTAAAGAGACTTGGGAGTGTTTGCACCAATTTTGTGCTTTTCAGTTTTCACTCAAAAAAACAAAACCAAAAAGCTTTACTTGATTGAACTCCTTATCTTCCCCATTTACTAGTGACGTAATGCCACTAAGCTCTCAATGCATCATATTGCCACATCTAAATGCTTAAGAGCATCTCCAATTATAAAATCATGGGACATGTGTCACTTCCATAATGTGTGGAACACGAAGTGGAATACACATTTTTGGAACAGAT
>JAUEKW010145952.1:0-10412 GCA_032274785.1 Ajuga reptans
TTGGAAGTTTGAATGGTCTCATTCATTGTTTTTTGCCAAAGTAAAAGAATGGTTCATGGACTTACGTATATGTACATCACTACAAGAAATTTCCATATTAGAGATGAAAATTAGTAACGAATAATATCGGCCACTAAATTGAAACGAAATAGAAATAGAATAGTGACCGAAAGCGGCAAAAAAATCATTAGTATCTGATTAGTGACGAAATTGCAACCAAATTTTAGAGACCAACATAATCCGTCTCTATTCTGTAAGTAATTTGGTCTCTAATTTCATAATAGAGAGGAAAATTCCGTCACTAAATTTAGAGACGGAATAAATCGTTCTCTAAATTTTAGTGACAAGCATTATAGAGACCAAACATTCCGTCTTAAATCCGCCACTACTTTAGTTTAGAGACAAATATCATATGATTAGAGACGGATTTTTCCGTTTCTAATTTAATTTTTTCTTGTTGTGTATTGTGTAGAAGTAGATCAACTCCAGAACTCTTGGGTGCAATACGAGAAGACAATGACGCAACTCTTGGGGTGCAATTGGGAGATTTAAAGATGAGATCAATCCAGATTTGAAGTTCAACAAAAAACACGTAACAGTAGATTCATATTTTACTAAATTGTCTTAGAATGTTCAAGTATAACATCTATATATCTGGGAATTTTTTCAATAATTATTAATTTATAGTTTCATCAGGACCTTAAATACACTAGGATTTCCAAAAAAAATATTATCTTATTATTTAATTAATTGGTGTCCAAATTTGAACTAGTCCCAAGTTGGGACCAGAAAAATTATTAGTTTTATCGAGTATTATTTTATGGAGGTTTTATTGTAGGTTTCTGATGATATTTTAGAAAATAGAAAAAAAAAAATATTATGGAAGTGTTTGTAATTGATTGTGTTTTTGAAAAAGTTATTTGAATTTTCCGTAAAAAAATTAGAATTAGATAGTGTTTGAGAATATAAGTGGGTTTGGCCTAGAATTTGCTTGAATTTGAGTGATAATAACTTCTCAGAATCAGCTTTTAAAGTAAGAAACGCCTATAATTAAATTAAATTAAATTGCAAGGCTAGATAAGTAATTTATCTACCCGTTTGCAATCCTGATCTTCGGCTGCAAAATTACACCAATACACTAGTCTTGCAACTCAGTGTTTTCGTTTCTAAATACGAGAGAATAATAATGTGCCATTCGAACTTGTAAGGCGAGAACTAAACGTCTGTTGACCCATTTTCACAAAGGAAACTCCGCTAACAACCAGAAGAACAGGAAATAAACAAAATCATAGGCGATTAGGGAGCAGTTCGGATCCTGCCATTCAAAATTTGTTTCTAAAGTAAGCTCTGCCAGTTGCTCGATGAAATTCCTCAGAGGGAAAAGTTGTCCTGGCAGCTATTATTGGATAATCCGATACCGAAAAATCTTTCACTTTCACAGTTTGGGTTTTGGATATCGTCTCTTCACCATAATACTTTTTGCATAATAAAATTGATCCGAACATAAATCATTAAGAAAGATGATTTTCATTGAAGAACTTTCTCATTATCACTAGTTTTTTTTCATTATACAATAATGCCAACTATTTACATTGAATGTATATAAAAATAGCTGGATTTTGAAAAGATCTCTTAACCATTTCTTCAATCCAGCTAACAACTTGAGATAAAGCTGTTAATCAAGCCAATCGTGCGTCGTCTTCATCACTTTTTAGAGCAACTGCCCATAGGTATGGTTAATTATTAGTAAAACTGCAGTAGTATAATTCACCTATCGCAAATTGAAAATTATTCCTACATTTTTTGTTTCAAACCAAACCTTGGGTAGTTGAAGGCATAATAAGGCGATGAAGCGATAACTGAGTTGTAGTATATGACAACCTCGGCTGTGCTTTTGCTTTCACGTTCGCCGGATTCAGAAGCTGTCGTAGTTTCCACCAACAACTTTGCCTTTCACTTCCAGGCGGCAACCTGTCAACCGGAGGCTGTTCGATTGGAACTGTTCATACATAGAAGTAATATTATGTCACTACTAACAAATTTGTAGAACAACGCGTAAACGGCAACGGTTTTACATGAAACCGTTGTTGTTTATGAAATACGAGTGTTCAGTGTTGTAATTATACGGTGTTTAGAGCAAGAATTCAAAGAAAGACATCGGTTTTGGACTACCGTTGTCATTGTCTTGTTAACAAAAATCACTGTAAGAATTGTTGTCTTCGTATTGAAAGACAACGGAGTCATTCAGATTTCAGACAAATATCTATTGCCGTAGATACGTTGTAGTAGACTCCCCTTTACCAACAGACATGAACTGTTATCATAAATATTAAAGACAACAAGCGTAAAACTGTTGTGGTACACTAATCAAGAACGGATAATATCCGATGTTATAGACGAGGATCTACTACAACATCATCTACGACAGTTTATTTTCTAGTACCTTGTAATTTGAATTCACGAAGCTTATTTTCAAGCTTCCATTTACAGTTGTCGAACTTGACTAAACTTGTATGCAACTCCGCCCTACAAAGAATATATATTAATGACTAAATAAAGTATTATCAGGTTCCCGCGGAGAACGGGTTGGGAGTGTATTCCGCATCCCCCTGCCTACGCCAACAGGGACAATTCCTTCCCCATCACCACCCACAGGGAAACAAATAGAGGATTCCTCGACCCATACCCGCGGGGAATGGGGATTCCTCGCTCCATTATCAAGCCTAGTATTTCTAATCATAGATATAAAAACGCACCAGCTACGCTTGATCATGATGTCCACTACTAATTTACATCTCTAATATGAATTTTTTTTGTAGTGTATATGCACTACTGCTTTACTTTAAAGATTATGGTTGTGTTTGGTTATGGCTGGAGGGAGCTGAGGTACTTTTAACTGAAATAATCAATACATAAATAATTTTGGTTATTGTAATAGTTTTTCAAACAATCAATACATAAATATCTTTTTTTTCAACCCCCGACCTACTAAAACAAGACCACCCCTAATCCTTTATAACCAAACACATGATCGATTGAGGACTTCTTCAATGAGTTGCCCCTATCACCAAACACACCCTATAATTTGACGTTCAGGCAAGGAAAAAAAAAAAAACCAATTCCGACCTCTGGCGAAATTATTGATCACCGACGGAATTTGTCCTCAAATTGAACATTTTTCAAGACTTACAGGACTAAAATTAAAATTATGCAACATACAGAATTTTCATTGGACAAGTCCTAACTTACGGAATAGATTACCTCTTGGGAACGATTTGATATGAATCATATATATATATATATATACTTAGAGTTGCCAAAATTAGCCTAGCCTGATGGGTTAGCCCCAAAAATTACGGGGGATAAGTTGTATTTTCAGTTACGTATTGAATAAGTAAAATCAATAAAGGAATGAAGTTGTCCAAGTGAGAATTTAGGTTTTTAAAAGTTGTATCTTTATGACTACCTATGTTTTTCAAAAATAAATAAATTGTACTTTTGAAAAAGAGGACTATTTATTTCGGTATAGGAGCTCTGCACCACTTTTACCCTATTACAACTGTGTCTCACTCCAATATCTAACCTTACAACATAAATCGTGAACCATAAACACATGAATCATGAACCATAAACTATGAACTACTTAATTATGAACTTTAAATCATTAAATCATTAACCATGAACCGTGAATCGTAAAATCATAAATTTAGAATATAAAATATACCTAGTCAAAAATAATCGAACCCTAGACCGTAAACATTGAATCTAAACATGAATTATGAATCATACACATAATTTATGAACTTTAAATTCAGAAAACCACAAAGAGTTACTACAATTAGGCACTTTTTTTGGGTGGGACAGAGTAAAAGTGGAATAGAGTTATTACAAGTACGTACCGCTCGGGCAATTTTACTTGCCCACAATTGCCAGTCATTCATAAATGTCGCTGTCGCACTTGAATGGCTGCTCGAAGAACCATCTCCTGCTTGGAGCTTTGCTACTGGTATGCCGTCCGTCAGATTCTGAAAGCAACTATAAGTGTTATATACGTTTTTACACTGCAAGGAAAAAATCAAATTACTGACGGAAAAACCTGTTTATGATCACATGATATCTGTTTCTAAATTAAAATAGGGACGGACTTGAGCCGAAATGTTTGATCTCTATAATGCTCGCCTCTAAAATTTAGAGACCGATTTATTCTGTCTCTAAATTTAGTGACGGAATTTCCGTTTATAGAATGAAATTAGAGACCAGAATAAAGACGGGTTATGTTCCGTCTCTAATATTCTGTTGCTATTTTGTTACTAATCAGATACTAATAATTTTTTTGACACTTTCTATTACTATTATATTTTTATTTCATTTTTATTTAGTGCCGATATTATCCCTTACTAATTTTTATCTCTAATATGAAATTTTCTTGTAGTATCACAAAACAACGTGGTTCTATTTTTTTTTTTTTGGTCTCTCCATTTAAATGTTAACTTTGAATTGTTTTGAGTCGTTGAATTATGTTGAAGTTTGAACACAAGGGAAACAATTAAAAAATAATATCCCTGAAAAATGGGTCAAATTTAGCCCCGACATTTTTTTGGGACGAAATGAATAATCTATTTCTGCAACATTAGTTGTTTTGTTCCCAATCAAGATATCCGTGATAGAATATCTCCAATTTTGATGATTCATGAATTCATGGTCCATAATTCATGTTTTATAGTTCACGTGCAGATGATTAATGATTCATGAGATTCAATGTTCACAATTTATGGTCAAGACTTTTAATTTTAGCGTGGAATACATAGTGGAACATTAAAATTGGAATAGATAATTTGATCCGCTAGCTAGGTAACATCCAGAAATTAAACACAGCCTGCTCTGACCCTTCTCACTCCACTTAATTTGGCTATATTTCTACTTTATCTTGATACTATATTTTTAAGTTTTAATTTCCAATATCTTTTTATATCAGTTTAACGTTGGAGGACAAGTGAAGCTTTATGTATTATTTTTTGTTTTTTTATTTTATTGGGTTACAAAGCTTTAAGTGAAATTGTTCATCCCATAAAATATATTCATTTAAAGTGATTCAGTAGCTCGGTTGGTAGAGCATTTTGTAATCCAAATCAGTAGTTAGGGATCAAAAATCCCAACGACCCCATCTCTACCAAGATTTGTACTAAAAAAAAAAAAAAAAAAAACCTTTTGAAACATTCACGAATAGATTAGGACTTCTAAATGCATTTTCTCATAATTAAATTAGAGAGGTAAGGGGAAAAAACATGGCAGTTTGTTATCCTTACCTTAGATGATCTAGTAGGACTTAAGATGTGGGTAACAAGGTCGAGTAGATCTCTCAACTCCGGCGACTCCTCGCCGGAGAGAGGCGGCGCCCGCGATCGTAATTTCATGAGCCTTACCTGGTCTAGGTACAAAGCGTCTGGGTACCTCATGTTTTTATTTTTTTGCTTTGTACTTGGTTAGCCTTAGCCATGCAAATGGATGTATGTGTATATATACACACACAACACTCACTCGCTTTTTGTTGAAGGAAAAAATAAAGGGATCAAGGAACTTTTCTTCTCAAGTTAAGGTAGAATAAATAAAAGATGAGCGGTTTTTTTTTTTATTTGAGCATCAAAGATGAGTGTGTCAGTAACATACGTATATTTTATTGTAAAAAGCCAAACGTGATTCATGATGGTAGATATATATTAAATATATTAAATAAAATTAATGCATGTGTCCAACAAAGCAATGCTTTTTCTAGTGACATCATTTAATATATGTGTTATTTGATGAATATTGTGAAACACAAGATAAAACATCATTATGTAACAGGTGATCTCACACTCTTCTGTCTCATACATTAATGAATTCATTTAAAATACATGAAAACTCATGTTACACGGTTATTTTATATAGCGAATTAAAAATGTAAAATATGAATAATATTTCCAATGAATGATTTGATAAGGATATTGTAGAAAAATAAGTTTTTAATACACACTTAATAAGGAAATAACTATTTTTATATATATTATGTTTCGTGATTTTCTTCATGATCAAGAGACCCATAAACATGTACTTTCAAATGTTATATACCACCCTTGATACCCTCTTATAAGTATTTTTTTTTATTCGTTTCTTTATGTTGGAGTTGTAATGAATTATATATATTTTGGGTTAACATGAATTTAGTAAGCCTTCGCTTTCCGTTGTCAACATTGGGCGTCGCTAAAGCCAATCTCATCACGATCAAGTAGTTCTACTGCGCATCATATATATCGGTAAGCATATGTGTCATTTTGTGTTTTACTCCCCTCGTCTTAAAAAGATAGACACTTTTATTTTAGTACAAATCTCTGTTGCAAAATTTCCGACTAACCTCGACAAGTTTCCTCTTAGGCGCTAGACTCTCATTAGAGAGAACCTATATTTTTTTTTCAATTCCTCCCCGCCTAACCACGCTTATACCCCCACTAGTCGCTAGACCCTAATTTACCGTCCGACAGCGACTTCTACAAATTGGTACCGAACATTATTAAGATTGTATTTGGATAGAGAAATTTGAAAACACATACTACACAAACAAACACTAATACTATACACACTCGACACACTTTTCATGTACAAAATACACACACTTCACACATGACATACACATACTACACACACTTCACATATACGCTATACGCACATTTCACAACACATACTAGACATACGACAAACTTGAAACACATTTCACACATACACACTCTATGCACAATTTACACAAGCATTGATACCACACAACACGTACTACACCCACACTTCAAGCACACACACTACACACATTTAGGGATGTGCGTTCGGTTAAAACCAACCGAACCGAACTTTCGGTTAACCAAAAGTTCGGTTGACCAGTTTATAGAACCGAAAACCGAACCGAACCACTACGGTTCGGTTAAAACCAAATTTTTTTCGGTTTTTTCGGTTTCGGATAACCGTTTTTTTTCCTGCTAGCATTAATTCAGATTCTACTAAAACAAAAATTCCAAGTTTCCAATTTCCGAAAACCTATGTTAACAACTAACAACAATAATCGACAAGAAAAGATAAAAATGAGTCTTCTAAAGTCCAACCAAATTCAACCACCAAGGAGGCAAGGACAGTGACTCAGGAATAATAAGTAGAGTGAAACTGTGAAAATGTGAAAGAAGGTTAAAATTTACTGGGAATAATAAATTTGTTTTGCGAAATTAGGATTAGGAATTAGAAAAAAGAGAAATGTAAACTTAAAAGATAAAAGTTATCTTCTGAACATCAGACTTCATCACTTCACCACGCGTCCACGCGCATTTGGTTTGGTTTGGAAAATGAATAAAAATTAACTAAATTAAAAATAAAAATATATATTCGGTTTTCGGTTTTCTCGGTTAACCGTTGCCGATAACCGAAACCGAACCGAAAACCGAAACCTACAAAAATTAAAAACTGAAAACCGAACCATATCTTTGGTTCGGCTTTCGGTTCCAACCGAATGTTCGATTTCGGTTCGGTTCGGTCGGTTAACCGAAAAGTGCACAGCCCTACACACATTTCATACACTATATACACGCACTTTACATACATTTCGAAGATACACACGCTATACACACTTCATGCAACTATACACACATTGAATACCCACACAAGATAGACTGCACACACACTTCACACACGCACACAAATTTCCAAATCTCTTCATTCAAATACAACATAAGGGTATTATAACTTCTGAGAAGCCAGCCCGCAAGCAATGTTAGCACGAGGGTTTCGATGGAAACGACGGTCAAATCAGCAAGAAGCCCACATTTATTCCAACATTGAAAGTTTTTGGGTGTTAATTTGTCCATAGTTATGAAAGATTAAAAAACTAATGTCCAAAAGCAAGATAGATCATGTGTCTTTAATTCTGTTGTAAAACTTACCGACTAGCTCCAATTAATCCCCGACTAGGCACTAGACCCCTATTGACCACCTACGTTTATTTCTCGATTACTCCCCGTCTAACCACGCCTATGCCCCGATTAACCCCGCCTATGCTCCGATTAACCCCGCCTAAGCCCCGATTAGTCGCTAGTCCCCACTCCACCGCTTAGCGACTTCTACAGCCATGGTCTTTATACATCACCCTAAATAATCAGTGACCCGTTTTTACAATTTTCTTTATTTTTACAGCTCCATTGTGAAGAATGGGAGAAACTAAAGAAACCCCAAAAGCAAATGAAAAAAGTGATTCCATGAATGTGAGAGAAGGGGTAAAGAAATTCATGCAAGATCATGTCCTAACACTGCGGTCCCCATCAACGATCCCCTCTATCTACAGAGTTCCATCCGAGCTTCGCAACGGCCACGCAAAATTCTTCGAGCCCATATCGGTTCCCATAGGCCTGCTACACTGCAACGAGAAAAGCCCGGCACAAGAACTCAAGAAATGGTGCTTGAAAAACTTCATTGCCCGACTTGATGGCCTTGAGGAAGACAGTCTCGATTTGCTTGCCGGACAAATGAGCAGCCTGGTTAAAGATGTTCGGGATTGCTACGGAGATATCGATGACAAAAAAGTGAGCGACGAAGAGCTAGTGAAGATTATGCTACTCGACGGCTGCTTCATCTTGGAGCAGTTTTGGAGTTTGGATGAGAGATACAGTCAAGGTAACCCTTTCGGGAGTAAGCTAGAAGCAATACCCTTTCTTACATTGCAGCAAGACCTTCTCAAGATTGAGAATCAGTTGCCTTTCTTTGTTCTCAAAACTCTAGCAACCTTGGCAATGGAGAAAATAAAGGTGCGTATCTAATTAGTAGCAGTCCACTTCTTGAAACTCCGACATATCAACATAGACCACAATGGTTAAATGACCAAATGAGACATGGGAACATGTTTTATAGCCATCTTTTTCGTCTAGATGTTTCTTAACAACTTTTGAGGGTAAAGTACATAAATACCCTTATTGAATGTGAAGCTGAACATGCAACGTCGCTATTTATAGCGAAGGTCATTGTATATCAAAGGTTATCGAAGACCTTCGATATATATGTATGTTGCATGCTCAGCTTCACATTAAGGGCAATGTTGCTTAATCTCTTTCATATAAAACAATGATGCTACATTTCCAGACTTTCATTCATTAAGGGCAATGTTGCATAATTTCTTATCAGAAACCCAACAAGCTTACGAGCAGCAACGATGAGGAAGACGTCGGCTTAGATCTAACCAGATTAGCCCTCAAATTTTTCAACATATCCAAGTCTGAAAAAGACCACCTAGATGTTGACAGAAATGAAAAAAGACATCTGCTAGAGCTTGTCATGAATGCTTTATTCAGAGACAACAAGGGCAACAATTTCCCTATCAATATGCCGCCGCAGGCGGATAATGATAACCCGAGCCTAATGGGTGCTAAAAGCGCATCAGAACTGGAGTACTACGGAATCAGATTCCGGCCGGTAGAATCAAGCAACATTGCAAACGTGCGATTCACCAACGGGGAGCTAAGAATGCCTAAGCTTAACATGATCCAAGAATCCACGCTCTGGAATTTCTTGATCTTCGAGACGCTGTCTTGTGTGTCAAGAATCGTCTCGTCCTACGTTGTCCTAATGGCCACCTTCATTAACAACGAAAAGGACGTCCAAGTGTTCTTAGATGCCAAGATTCTGGTGACCCATCAGAACGATACCAAGACCCTGCTTTCGATGTTTGATGATATGTCAGCGACCGTCAACGTTAAGAAAAACTTCTACTTTGCTCAATTGATCAATGACCTCACCAGATACTGGCAATCCCCTCCCCGTAAATTGCGTGCGCTTGTGGTCAGCAGGTGCTATGAATCTAGATGGGAGTTGCTGAATAATGTTCTTCTCTTTATTTTGACCATCACTCAGACACTCTTTTCGGTCCTTGGTTACAATCCCAAGTCCCCTAAAACTTGATTTCTCCAACATCAAGTTTGCTGAAATGATGAAACTAAATATATGTGCATGTATTTTTTATGGATTTACTTTTTAAGCCTAGTTTGAGAATTTGTAAGTCATCTTTGGTATATTGGACGGGATTGATAATATTGATTGAACTACTTGGGATTGCACTGTTATAGATAAGTGTATATTGTTATTTGGATTGAAAGATGGAATTTTAAGGTTTTTGTGATAACTTGACAATATTTTGTTTGGTTCGAGTGATTGAAAATTTTTTTGATGATCTTCAAAAAATCCCCCCCCCCCCCCCCCCCAAACAACATTTCTCATGACTACAGTTGAACGATAGTGTAAATTCTTGGAACATGCTCTATTTTTTCATTAGCATAATTCCTCACGATGGTTGATGTTGGAAATGGTTAGAAATGACAGAGGAGACACCAGTAATTGTGACGAAATTCGAGGGC
>JAUEKW010145963.1:0-10411 GCA_032274785.1 Ajuga reptans
GCAAACCATCATTCTGTGATCTTCGAATCAAATTTCTCCTACATAGTGTGACTGCTTGCACAACTACGAGAAAAAATTAGGAGATTCAAACAGCATCAACAGAAAGCCGAAAAGATCCATCGAAAACCAGAGATCGGAGGTCGCCCAAAGCGTGGAAGCCAGGTAGACTCATAGGAAAACGAAGATCGATAGCCGCACAAGGCGTGGAAAGGCGTACAAAGGCGGGGAGAATCTCACAGAGGCAAACCTGAGGAGAGGAAAACAACAATACATAATAAAATCAAAATAAATACTATAAAACATGTAAGAAGTCTTCCCCCATCCTTCTAAGAACGGAGGATGGGGGAAGAAGGAGGAAGAAGACGGTTTTTGAATAATATTGCCACAAGGTATTATAGACCGTACATAAGTGATAATATACACACATATATATATATATATATATATATATATATATATGTATGTGTACATGTGTATATTACTATATTTTATGTATTAGAACTAAGTAAATATTAGTATTTATTTTTTATGTGAGCAATATAAGTCTTAAACCTAATTTCATAAAAAGATAATTAAACTATTTTTATTTGCATCATTTAATTTCATTGGAAACAAAAACAGTTTAAGACTATGGATATTTGTTTCCAATGAAATTAAATGATGCAAATTAAAATAGTTTAATTATATTTTTATGAAATTAGGTTTAAGACTTAAATTGCTCACATAAAAAATAAATACTAATATTTACTTAATTCTAATACATAAAATATAGTAATATACACATGTAGACACATATATATATATATATATATATATATATATATATTATCACTTATGTACGTTCTATAATACTTTGTGACAATATTATAAATTTATAATTTAATCACATCACATTAATGTAATTGAATATTCTACCCCGTGCATCGCACGGATGAACATCTAGTTAGCAAAGATAAAGAAAAGGAAAAAGAAAATCCAAAAGTCAAAATGTAAAAAACACGATCAAATATGCAATATATTGTTATTTATCATTGGTTTCAAAGAATTAATGGGAATCAAATTTTGATTTCATGCATACCTTAATGACTCAATTCTCACTAAGAAATATTATTTATGCATAAGCATGGAAATCAAGCAGGGCCAATTTCTCCTCTGACCATATTTTATTTGGTAGAGTATAATGGACTCAAAATAAATCCAACGTTGAACATCAAGATTTATATAAAACAAAATAGGTCTTCGCATGCCCTACCAAACAATATCAAACTGTCATTGCTAGACAACCCAAAACCACCAAAAGGAACATCTCTAACCCTTGGCCCAATTACTATTACGCAACTCACTACTTGTGTGTCATAGGCACTCGTCCATTCTTATATGGGTTCTCAATGTTCCATCCTTGTCACCTTCAATATCCAAGAATTTTCTTCTTCTCAAACTTCGTCGGCAACTGATTTGCGGGTATTCTGGAGGCATATCCAATTTGACAAGGCATATCCAAGTTCTGTCAAGGGAAGACTAAAAAGAAGAAGAAGAAGAAATAAATAAATAATTAACAACTTTTATATAGACATTTTCAGAATAGTTCGTCTCTAACTGTACCGTAACCATGCTACTCCAACAATGTGAATCAAATAGTTTTTGTAATAAAGACAGGAAATGGAAGGAAAAAGAATGCATTTATAATCAGCTGTATGCACAACTGGAACACTGTTTCAACAGTCATTAGATATTTTGACATTTATTTCAATATAATGAGTTGGAAGTTTTGCTGCAGTAGAACTTCAAAATGCCTGATTGTTGTACCATTTGAGAGCATTATTACAGTAAATAAATCTGCAGCCACGCGCTCTATTTCACATTTTTACTGGCTCTGACATAAATATCATAGCTGTATCCAACTACAATACCAATGGCAAGAACATAAGAACATCCTCAAACATTTTTTATACCCGCACAATTTCTTTAGGTGAGTTTGAAGCATTGTAGAGATAGGTCCGGTGCCAAGAGAACCTTCTCGCAAGGCCCTGTCTCCACATGAAATCCGTATCCTGAATGCGTCAATGAGTCATCTCCTTCTCGGAATTATGTTGGAGCACGGAAAAAGCAGTTTTATTGAGTAAAAAGGCCATAGTTTCCACCCTTTTTTCTTACTCGAAGGTTTCATAAATAAGGAGAGTTAAGAACCTCCAACAATGTGAATATTAACACATATGGTCTAACTTTTGATCCAACCTCCATCAAACTAAACAAATAAATAACATAACAATGCATAACATATGGTGTAACTCATTTGCTGATCAATTTAGAACATGTCAAGAACTCATTAGCTATGGAAATTTCATTCAATCTGATCATTCACTTCTTGATTTCATTACTGAAAGCCAACCAACCAATAAGATATAGCAGACATCTTCAGACAAAAGAACATAACCATAAGCAATAAGTTGAATGAAAATCAGAAATAACACAATATCAATTACCGCAATATATTTTGTCACTACAAGAACAAATGGTCCTTCTCCAACTCGTGGTTGTCAGGCTTGGTCCTCTGTAGAGAGAGAAAGAAAAAAAGAACAAAAAATGTAATTTGATTCAAGTCCTCCACCAAGAAGAAAAAAAGGATGAGTAATCGAAGTTTGCTTCTCAAGAAATTAACAATCCAAAGTCTAGTATACACTTATTTAACTTCTTCGCTGGATTAAATTTGAAAAGAACAATCAATGAACAACACTAACTTGATATTACACCTAAAAAAATATGAAAAGAAAGAAAAAAGAGAAATTCGTCAACGCTAACTTATGCACAACCAGTCAATTGAAAATGTGAAAGAACAGAAACCATAATGATAGTATACAACAATATTAAGACTTACCGGAGGATCCGAGGATGTAAATCTCAGGATGGTTTAGAATGATGGCATCTGAATTTGAGCATGTGGCATTAACTCTACTTCTACGTTTACGTATTAAAGTACGGATGAGAAGATCTGACGTCGCTTAATCGCAACTATATATTCACATATTTCACCATGGCTACTATCTGAATTATGGAAAGAATTGAACGATGACATAGGCTTCTAAAAAATGGAGAGAAGTTTCGGAGAAATAAATTTTGCATAGAATCGATTATTGAATTTAGGAGGAGAGAAGAAATACAACCCGGTTACGCAGCAGAGAGAGGAGAAATGCAAATGGGGCATGCGCAAGAAAACATAACGCGTTAATCGGGATAAGGCGGAGTACCCAGTAAGCGCTGGGAATAAAAATAAATATTTATGCAAATTTTGAGATATTAGTGCAGTTATTTAGAGAAAATATGGGTGACGGTTACTTTGGGTGAATTAGTGGAGAACGTGCAATTCAAACTATCCATAAGATATTATCGGATCTTTTTTTAAAAAAAGAAATACATAAAGGATTTTTTTAAAGTAAACTGAGAAGCCGACACATCTCCACAACTTAAAAAAAGGACCTACATGCGTTGTTTGATGGACACGTTACCTGAGGTTTTTCTTTAATAGTAAGTAGGGATAAAGCAATTTAAAGACCATGTAACTTAAAATTGCCTACATGAGGCTATATAGTGCATGTCTTTTTATTATATAAATATAAAAACATATACATAAAAAATAATGGAAACTTTCTTTATTGGAAATCCTTGACAATAGGCTTCGCATGTCTTTACATATTTATTTCCTTCACTTGAACTTCATAAAATGTTATCATATCTTTGTGTATTATGTGCCTCGGGAATATAGCATACAAGATAAAAATATATAATTAATAGAGGAGGCAAATATATTTGTAACAATAAATTTCGTGTATTAATTGAATAAACACGAAAAAGATGTACAAAAATAAATTTATTCGAATCAAATGGGTATCGTTTACAATTTCGTGAGTTCTTATCTCTAGTTCTCATCTGATTCTTCTCTTCGGAATAATATCTTCAATCTTTGGAGTAGATTAATCAGCTTTGATCTTCTCCGCAGCAAATTTGTTCTTCAATAATGTTATCCGAGGCTTCAAAGCCTTAGTTTCAGATCAGACGTAAAATATCTCAAGGACTTGAAGAACAGAATTCTTTAGTCCTGGAATATTCGATCAACTTTAATATCTTGATCTGCACGACACTTGATTTCTGTAGTTTATAACGTTAAATTCAAGGACTGAGGTCAAATCTTGAATCAAACATTATTTCTTGATTAGAACGGCATAGAAAGCCTTTAGAATAGCATAGGCATAAAAAGCCTTTTGAACAGTATAGGCAAAGAAGGCCTTTTGAACAACATGGAATGCCATCGGATCTCTCTAGAACGCCTTGGATCTCCTTAGAACGCCTTGGAATGCTAGAGAGAACTCCACTTGCTCCTTGAACTTGCGTTCTGAATTTTGGTGGAGAATGAGACCCTATTTATAGTTGTAGGGTAGAAAACCCTAATGGGCTCAGGCCTATAATGAAGCAATTTGATTGGTCCACCATGATTTGATATCTTTCATTATCTTTTTGAATAATTACAAAATTAATAAAATTTAATTTAATAATATTTGCAAGATTTTGGCATGTGGCGGTCTTTGATTGGATAAAGAATTTGCGTATCAACAAATGCCCCATCGAGACTTGTTCACGGACGAGGCGTCTTGAATTGGATAAGTCGCAAAATCTTCACTATGCAAATCAATGCCTTCTGGGATTTATGTAGATAGTTTATACTCGTATCAATGATTCTTGAATTTGGATCTGTAGATAGTTTATACTCGTACCAAGGAGTGTGATTGACTTGGATTTGTAGATAGTTTATACTCGTATCAAAGAGTTCTTGACTTGGATTGTAGATAGTTTATACTCCTATCAAGGAGTTCTTGACTTGGATTTGTAGATAGTTTATACTCATATCAAGGAGTTCTCGTTGGGTTTGGATTTGAATTGTAGATAGTTTATACTCATATCAAGGAGTTCTTGACTTGGATTTGGATTTGAATTTGTAGATGGGTTATACTCATATCAAGGAGTTCTTGACTTGGATTTGAATTTGTAGACCTTTTAAACTCGTGTCAAGGAGTCTTCATTTGAACTTGTTTTGTAGACCTTTTTAACTCGTGTCAAGGAGTGTCATATGATTTGGACTTTAGATAGTTTTAGCTCATATCCAGGAGCATTGTAGACAGTCTAAGCTCTTATCAAGGAGCGTAGTAGATATTTTAGACTTGTATCAAGAAGCATTACAAACAGTTTAAACTCGTATCAAGGAGTGTTGCAGATAGTTTAGGCTCGTATCAAGGACCGTTTGAAATTTTAGTTTTCCTCACTTGAAGTGTCGGGAGAAGCTTTGCCCCTATTTTCTTCTTCTTCTTCTTGAAGCTTTTGGACTGGTGGATGATCGCTCCACTTACAATTATGATCAACTCCATATCATGAGCTCGAGTAGCTATCTATTCAAAGGACTTCGGTTGAATTGCTTGAAGGATATAGCGGAGACTCCATTGCATCCCTTGAATGCACATCTCAATAGAACAAGCTTCAGATAAATTCTCCTTGTAGTTTAGACTTAAACTTCTTCAACTGTTGATATAGTCAACAATATGCTCTTCTTTCAGTTGACGTGAATGGGCAAGTTCGAGTATGCCAACCGTCCTTCGATTGCTATAGAAGAGGTTGGGAAATTCTTTTTGCAGTTGCTCCCAGATGTCGATTGAATTTGCCCCCAAGTCAGCGTACCAGTCAAATGCGCTTCCTTTTTTAAGGAAAGAACAAACTGCTTCACCAAATGATCTTTGTATGTTCCGGCATCGTTGCAGGTTTCCACGAAGTGACCCACTACTGCTTTGGGTTACCTTTGCCAATGAAGTGTTGAAACTTTGGAGGTTGGTAGCCTAAAGGCATCTTCAAGCTATCAATCCTTGCAGTGTATGGCTTAGAATAAGTTGTAGAGTCCTTGAAGCTTCCGTCAAGCTTGTCATTGATTGATTATAAGTTGAGTTCTTTCAGCTGATTTGTAGGAATCACGCCATCAGATGAGACTTGCAGTTTTTCTAATGAAGACTTTTGATGATGACTTGATTGTTGTTTGGCGGATGTTTCGACTTCGTCATTATCAACGACTTGCTTGTCTTTGAAGCGACTTGGATCAACACCATCTTCTTTGCTTAGCTTTGTGATCAGAGCGTCTCACAATTGAACATGTTTGGTGAGCTCTTCGACAACTTTTGTAAAGCTTGCAATTTATTCTTCAAGGGTTGTCATGGACTTCAGTTCAAACTTCTTGATACTTGAGAACTTGGGGAGAGAAGAGATGAGAGGTAGAGATTGTCCCACTGGGCATTTATAAAATTGAATAAACACGAAAAAGATGTATAAAATTGAATTTATTCGAAACAAATGGGTATCGTTTATAATTTCGTGAGTTCATATCTCTTGTTCTCCTATGATTCTTCTCTTTGGAATAATATCTTCATTCTTTGGAATAGATTAATCAGCTTTGATCTTCTCCGTAGTAAATTTGATCTTTGGAAATGTTAATTCGAGACTTCAAAGCCTTAGTTTCAGATCAGACGTAAAAGATCTTGAGGACTTGAAGAACAGAATTCTTGAGTCTTGGAATATTCGATGAACTTTAATATCTTGATACGTACGACACTTGATTTATACAATTTATAACGTTAAATTCAAGGACCGAAGTCAAATCTTGAATCAAACGTTATTTCTTAATTAGAACGACATAGAAAGCCTTTAGAACAACATAGGCATAGAAAGCATTTTGAACAGCATAGGCATAGAAAGCCTTTTGAACATCATGGAACACCTTCGAATCTCGCTAGAATGCCTTGGATCTCCGTAGAACACATTGAAATGCTAAAGATAACTCCACTTGCTCATTGAACTTGCATTCTGAATTTTGGTAGAGAATGAGACCCTATTTATAGTTGTAGGGTAGAAAACCCTAATGGGCTCACGCCTATAATGAAGCAATTTGATTGGTCCACCATGATTTGATATCTATCATTATCTTTTTAGATAATTACTAAATTAGTATAATTTAATTTAATAATATCTGTAAGATTTTGACATGTGGCGGTCTTTGATTGGATACAAAATTTGCGTATCAACAAATGTCCCCTCGAGACTTGTTCAGGGACAAGGCGTCTTGAAGTGGATAAGTCTCGAAATCTTCACTATGCAAATTAATGCCTTCTTGGATTTGTGTAGATAGTTTATACTCGTATCAAGGATTCTTGAATTTGAATTTGTAGATAGTTTATACTCGTATCAAGGAGTTCTTGACTTGGATTTGTAGATAGTTTATACTCATATCAAGAAGTTCTTGTTGGGTTTGGATTTGAATTGTAGATAGTCTATACTCATATTAAGGAGTTCTTGACTTAGATTTGGATTTGGATTTGAATTTGTAGATGGTTTATACTCATATCAAGGAGTTCTTGACTTAAATTTGAATTTGTAGACCTTTTAAACTCGTGTCAATGAGTCTTCATTTGAACTTAATTTGTAGATATTTTTAACTCGTGCCAACGAGTGTCATATGATTGGGACTTTAGATAGTTTTATCTCATATCCGGGAGCAATGTAGACAGTTTAAGCTCGTATCAAGGAGCGTAGTAGACAGTTTATAGTCGTATCAAGGAACATTGCAGACAATTTAAGCTTGGATCAAGGAGCATTGTAGATAGTTTAGGCTCGTATCAAGGAGCGTTTGAAAATTTAGTTTTCTTCACTTGAAGTGTTGGGTGAAGGTTTGCCCCCATTTTCTTCTTCTTCTTCTTGAGGCTCTTGGACTGGTGGATGATCGACTCTACTTGCAATCATACTCAACTCCATATCATGAGCTCGAGTAGCCAACTCTTCAAAGGACTTCGGTTGAATTGCTTGAAGGATATATCGGGGACTCCATTGAAACACTTGAATGCACATGTCAATAGAAGAGGCTTGAGACAATTTCTCCTTGTATTTTCGACTTAAACTTCTCCGACGGTTAATATAGTCAACAATATGCACTTCTTTCAGTTGACGTGAATCGGTGAGTTCGAGCATGCCAACCGTCCTTCGAGTCTTGTAGAAGCGGTTGAGAATTTTTTTTTGCAGTTGCTCCCAACTGTCGCTTGAATTTGCCCCCAAGTCAGCGTACCATTCAAACGCACTTCCTTTTAATGAATGAATGAACTGTTTCACCAAATGATCTTCGTATGTTCCAGCATCATTGAAGGTTTCTATGACGTGAGCCACGTACTGCTTTGGGTTGCCTTTGTCATCGAAAAGTTGAAACTTTGGAGGTTGATAGCCTAAAGACATCTTGAAGCTATCAATCCTTGCGGTGTATGGCTAGGAATAAGTTGTAGACGCCTTCCGTCAAGCTTGTCATTGATTGAATCTAAGATGAGCTCCTTCAACTGATTTGTAGGAATCATGCCATCAGATGAGACTTGCATTTTTTCGAGAGAAGACTTTTGATGTTGACTTAATTGTTATTTGACAGATGTTTCGACTTCGTCATTATCATCGTCTTGGTTGTCTGTGAAATGACTTGGATCAGCATCATGTTCTTTGCTTAGCTCTGCGATTAGAGCGTCTCGAAATTGAACATGTTTGGTAAAATCTTCGACAACTTTTGTCAAGCTTGCAATTTATTCTTCAAGGGTCGTCATGGACTTCACTTCAAACTTTTTGATACTTGAAATCTTAGGGTTAGTGGAAGTTATGAATCGAGATTAAAAGGGGATAATTCTAGATTCGTAGATATTATGAGATCTTTTGTTGTATATCACGTAACAATAATCTGCTGGAAACATGATTCATTTGGGCTCAAGTGTAACACCCCAACCCCCTTGAGTCAGGATCCAAGAATTACATAAAAAAACATTATTTATAAATGATAAATCAGATTAAATGCGGAAGCGTGAAGTAAAGGTTTTATCAAACTATAGTAAGAGTTTATTGACAACTAAATACTACCAAAACACGTATATACAACAACGGGTCTAAAGTTTCTAAACATAGTTGTAACAAAAGAAACACCCGAATTTATGACATAAAACCTTAAGTATACATAACTAAGGCAAGCAAAATTAACTTTGAGTTGCAAATAAAGAAAGGAACCTGGTGACTTTTGCAGTAACAGTCCTGCCACTCAGCTAAGCTTAACCTAAAAATTTATAATTAAAGGGCAGTAGTATAATAAATGAAAATGCACCACAATAAATATACTCTTGACTTAGGAGCCCATTTTATGACTCAAAAGCCCTATTACTAAGATTTGTAGACCACTTAAAAGTCAATCTTACGACTCAAAAGTTATATTAATCATAAGCCCAAAGGCGAACATACATATCACAACAAAAATTCAATATAGTATAACAAAAGCCACGTACTTACAAATAGCCCGATTACCCACCTTTTATGCTTGCTTTACAAACTAGAGAAGTAAGTCGTATATGTCCCTCAGTTCTATCTATACTACACCTAACACATGTAGTTTCATAAACTTTTATTATTAATTCGATTTTAGTACTTAAAGCTAATTAAGTAACACATAGTATCCTTGAGGTACATTAACTCTTATTATAACTTCTAAAATGCAATGCTATGTTACTACATATGTTAGTTATAACTTACAAGTCTAAAACATTCGTCAAGTCGAACTACTAATAGAAATTCATAAATATTTTAAATATTATTACTAACAAAATTCATAAATATTTTAGATATTATAACTAACCTTACATTAACTAACATGCATCATAACTAATACTTACATAATATAAACTAATAAAATAATTAAATTTCTAAATATACATAAAATATAAAATAAAAAATAAAATTATTAAAAGAAGACATACCTTAAAATAGATTACACTATACATAACCCTCTAGTACACCGATCCCCGAATGTTGTCGAAAATAAACTATTAAGGACCTCTTAATTAAAGGAATCTCATTATTATATTATATGATTATATATCATATTTGTTTTTGCCTGATGGTTTCTAAGATACGTAAATGATATTATTCTAGGAATCTCTTAATAAATCCGTAGCCGTCATTTTCTAACTTTTAAATGATGTGGGACGCAAATTAGGGAGGAAGGAATACTAAAGTGCAATGTAATGTTCTTTTCATTTTGAAAATCAAGGCACCCCCATTTTACTTGTTTTCAAGAATTAATGCACATACCCCAAGTTTAATATATAATATTATATTTATATCTATACGTACACGTATATATATGTTATATATATGTAGCTATTTTGGTTTTATTATATATTATCTAATAATATATTTTAGGTCTAATATATAATTTTCTATATTACATATTCTTTTGTTTTTTAGTACTAGGAGTGCAGTCGAACTGGTACATCATGGTCATACTTATCTTCTAAACATTCATAAAGCAAATAAA
>JAUEKW010145973.1:0-10410 GCA_032274785.1 Ajuga reptans
TATGAGGTTTGGTACTTTACCTTGTAAATTGATAAGGAATTTTTTTATGGCCTTGGAATAATAATCTTCTCTACTGGTACACAGTTCCTTTTTGACTCAACCAAACAAACAACGATTCTAAAGTGTGGGCATACGATGCACGTGGAATGTTATGAGGAGATGCTCAGGCAAAGACAGTACGTGTGACATTTTAACTGTCTCTTCTCTTTCCTTCCTGCCGCATCAGATTCTTTTATTGTAAGTGTTTTACAGGTACCGTTGCCCAATCTGCTCCAAGTCAACGCGGAACATGTCTGAAGCTTGGGAAATATTAGATCTTGAGGTATTCTGTAATTTAGCTGTCCTGCTTGTCGGGTACATGCATTGTCTCCTGCGTTTGTTTTTCCTACTTTTATTGTTAAGAATACATCAAATCTTGTATGAATTATCTGACTATGTGATGTACCTCTAAGGTACCATGTAATTCTCCAAGCATGTTTTGCCGGGGAAATTAGTATTATGTGTATATCTATTTGGTTCTTGTTTTCCGTTATCATTATCACTCTTATGATTAGCGGTCCCCGTCTTTTTTTCTTGAGTGCATTTGACTGACATGCATCCATAGATACCACAGCTATATAATCTCAAATTCTGACTTTGTTTTTGGGCTCTATGATAATCGCAAATTTGGAAAATGCAACTCACTTGACACTAGCTATATTGAAATTAAGAAACACGGGAAAGTCCATGTTTTCATCATGTGAAGACCCCAACCTTATGCATAACCAGAAATGTCTAAGATGCTGAGAATTTGAGACTAAGATATTCATTGCCCTACCGTAATTGATCAACTTACATTTCTCAATCATATTCTTCAATTCTGATTTGAACATCACTGATTAGGCTCGAGCAATTTGATGAACTCTACTTGCATCATACCATAGCCTGAGCTAAGTGAAGTTCAGTTGGTACTTATCTGATTTTGCATTTTGACGATGCTTGACTAGTTATTGAGATTACGAAAACCTGACTCTATCAAAACAAGCTAAGCCCTTCATCCCACTATTCGGCTGTATGGATCATATCTCACATCGTGGTTGAACACGTGTTTTCATTTATTTTTAACTACAGTACGTCGTTAGTTTCTTTCTATACAGTCTAAATTGGTGGAAACTAAATTGATGTTAGAATTCTCTTTTTTTCTTAGATTGAAGCAACTACAATGCCCGAGGAATACCGTTATGAAGTAAGTTCATTATCCAGTTCTTTTACTCATCATTCCATTCAGTTTTATAAGTTTCTTGATATTCTACTAAACGAAACATCGCAGGTCCAAATACTGTGCAATGATTGCAATGATACGAGCAGGACAACTTTTCACATTGTTGGCCACAAGTGCCAACACTGTAATTCGTATAATACCCGTGTGATAAGTGCGGCGAATCACGGAAGATAGCTCAACGGAGAACGGTAACGCTGAGTACATTTCTTCACTTTATTACATATTTTTTGCTTTTTCAAAAGCTTTCTGGGATTTACTATTCATTTATCTCCATTCTGTTGGGGGTCAGTAAGCTATGTGATCAATGAATTATTCATAATTGGTTGAAGCCATTACGTTTCGTGCGTTTTCTCCTTCGTTGTTTCATCCTGGATGGACATGGGAATCCATCAATACGCACGTACACAAGTTTTTTTTAGTTTTTTTATATTTGACTTATTCAATCATAAAATTATAAATTTTAATTTTTACTTGAAATAGTAAAACGAGATATTGATTTCTGAAACACGACTCTTATTTTGGGACAATAATTTTTTTTCAAACTGAATTATATTTTTGGGATGGAGAGAGTACAAATTTTTTAATTATATTATACATAATCCAATTTTTTGTTGTATATTATTCCCATGTCCCATAAAAAGAATTCAGTTTTAGAAAGATATAATCTTTTATTTTTAGTCGTTTGATGAAGTTATAAGCATCCAAAATCAATAAATTCTTGCTTAAGTAATTTTTTTTGTTCATTTCACTTATTCAACCAGTAGAAATTAAAAACAAGATATTAGCTTTTGTAATACACTCTTTTTATCTTTTTTGAAAAATCAGGGTTTTGAAAGAAGACATTCTTCCCTCGTGAGACAGGGAGTATTAAATTAAGAATATTACAAGGAGGTTTGTCCATGATATCTGCGTCATTTTATAACACTTGTGATAATACTCTTTTCATTTACAAAAATAACTTTTACATAAAAACAAGTCATTTTAGCAAAATATTCCTTTTTTTTTTTCAATTTTGTCCTTAAATAAATCCAAACAAATTTTCCTATGAATCTCATAATATTATCATTACCCAAACTATATATTCCCTCTATTGGTAAATTGATCCTTTTTCTTTTCTTATTCCCCCTTAAAAAGTTTAAAATTAAGATAAAAAATTGTTTTGATCAAACCAAGAATCTTATACATTAAAACAAATCGTTCAGTACAAGACTTGTGACCCAATTAGGAATATCCGCCCCAACCCCCACGGATGGGGGGAAGAAATAGAAAATTGAGCAAGTGCATGAGCAACACTATTACAATCCAGACGACAATGATTGACACTAACAACCAAATTAGCACTTAATAAAGAGTTGTGATCATCCATCAGAAAACCACAATAATTCAAGGGATTCTTCCTCGTCGTGACTGCTTGCACAGCGAGAAGAGAATCAGAAAACACACAAATCGGATGGTAACCACAATCCAAGCAAAATTGGAGACCACATGTCATTGCCTCCAATTCTACTATTTTAACAGAAGCCGGCCTTCAAATTCTATGCGCCGCCGTTGCCAACACACTCCCACGCTGATCCCGAATGACAAAGCCAATACCAAATAAACCTTTAGCATCATTAAACGCCGCATCCACATCCAACCAGAGTTCGCCATCCCTCGGCGGTTTCCATCTCCCCTACTCACCATCCCTACCGACTCCAATATAAGTCTCATTAGCAGCAACAGGTAGCATTGTATGAAGTGCCTGGCGAGCACTAACAAAATTCTCACGAAAACTACTCACACGCGACCAACAAGGCAACACACACGACCTCCTTTTTATGTCTATAATTACACAAAGCTTTACAAACAAACCAGCATGCAATAATAAATTCGCACAAAAGCAATTCCCCAAACAAGTCATAAACCATTTCACAACAATCTTTAAAAGACGAGTCACGCATAATCTTCAAAGACTGCAAAAAAATATGACGATTTCCACAAGGGTTTCACTCTTTCACAAAAAATTAAATCATGTGTTGTTGATCCCACCACTTTCGCACAAAGATAACAAGTCGGGGATATAGGCACATGTTGATTCGCAAGATTTAAGGGGAGGGCTAAGAAATCCGAACAAGCCTGCCAACAAAAAATACTAACCTTTGGAGGTAAAGACAAAGACCACATGCGTTTCCACCATGCCATCGAATTGGAGCTCGATTGGGCATAAGGGACAACATCACCCATAATAGCTTTGTACCCGCTCTTAACCGAATACTGTCCCCTTCCATCAAAACGCCAATACCTTCTATCAGGCCGTGCTCTCTCGCTAAGTAGAATATCCAAGATGGCATCTACCTCAAAGGAAGCAAATGCCGTATGAAGTTTTTCCTCGTCCTAATTTCTACCACTAGTGATAAAGTGAGAGAGAGATGTACCGGACGCACCATGCCTGGAGAAGATACGATCGGATGCCAGGCACGACACCCATTTATGCTTAAAGGGTGCAATTAAACGTCCATCACCAACACGCCACATGAGCCCCTTATCCATAACGTCCCGGCTCCAACAAAGGGATCTCCAAATAAAGGAAGGATTAGCTCCTACATCCGCCACCAACACATCGCAATGTTTGAAATATCTACCTTTGAATAATCTCGCGACCAAAGAATCTGGATTAGAGATGAACCTCCAAATCTATTTTGCAAGCAAAGCTTTATTGAAGTATATAAGGTCACGAAAACCCAAGCCCCCATTCTCCTTTGGTTTTGAGAGCATATCCCAACGAGCCCAATGCAGACCCCTACTCTCCTCTGACGCTCCCCACCAAAATTGGGCACAAAGATGCTGAATTTGTTTGCAAATGGACACCGGGATTCGGAAACAGGACATGACATATGTGGGAATAGCCTGTAACACCGACTGAATAAGGACCATTTTACCTCCCCTAGAAAATAGCTTAGATTTCCACTGAGCAATCCTCTTTGAGACACGCTCCCTTAGGAATTGAAATTGAATCTTTTTACTGCGAAGTGAAAAGGTCGGCAAACCAAGGTAGAGATTGTGACCTTGCACCACTGAAATAGACAACTGACGTTTAATCTCCTCCACGATTTGGGTAGAAATCGCCGAACTAAAAGTAATTGCCGACTTCTCATAATTATTCAACTGTCCCGATGCTCTTTCATAAAGACTCAAACAGTGCTTAACATTGGCAGACTCAATAGCCGAGGCACGGAAGAAGAGTAAACTGTCATCGGCGAAAAATAGATTTGAAATTTCTGGACAAGTAGAAGCAATTCTCACACCTCGAAAAAGATCTCTATCCCGAGCAGAGTTCATCACAGAGGAGAACCCCTGAGAACATAAAGCAAATAAGAGTGGCGAAAGCGGGTCCCCTTGTCGAAGACCCCTTAACGGAGACACATGCACTACCATCTGTCCATTTAAATTGAAAGAGTATGTAACTGACGTAGGCACTTCCAAATAAGAGAGATCAGCTTCTCACCAAAATCCAATTTACGAAGAAGACCGCATAAGAAAGCCCATTCTACACGATCATATGCTTTGCTCATATCCAGTTTTAAAGCACAAACCCGAATCGAACACTTTTATTGCATCGAATCCAATGCATACATTCAAATCCAATAAGCACATTATCCGTGATCAGCCTCCCCGGGGGCCCAATCCTATTTGACAAAACCCGCGAGACAACCTTAGAGATGGTAGAGCAGAGGCTGATTGGTCGATAATCCTTCAAATGTTGCGGTTCAGAATTCTTCGGAATTAAAGTCACGAGCGTTTTATTCCACTCTTCAAAATTAGCTTCATCATTAAGGATGCTCAACACATCCTTAGTAAGATCATCGCCCAAAAAGGCCCATGACTTGTTGAAAAATTTTGCATTAAACCCATCTATTCCCGACGCCTTAGATGGATGCATATCGAATAGAGCCTTGCGAACCTCTTCCCTTGAAAACGGCTTTCAGAGATAAGAGTCCATATCTGCAGTAACACATGGAACAATACCTTCAAGAACCCCCTCTATATCAGAAATAACCGGATTGGAAGAAGTAAAAAGCTCTGTGTAGAAACTCACAATCATGTCCCGGATCGTATCGTCAGAAGTACACCAATCTCCATGGGAATTCAGAAGGCCCTTAATGGCATTCTTCTTCCTTTCATGAAAGTATTTAGTATTACGATCACCGTTCTGCAACCAATTCGTTCGAGAGCGCTGCTGCCAGTGGATTTCATCTTTAGATAAAAGACCCTCCAACTTGCGATTTATCTCACCTACCTGAGCATAATCAATCGCATCATTGGTTGGGCGAAATGCCAAATCAAGCTCCTTGCGAGTCTTACCAATTTCTTTGACCGGATTACAATACTTTTCCCGACTCCAACCACATATGAAATTCCGAATATTCTCCATTCTGAATGCAAAAGAACCGGAGCTCGAAATCCAAGCATGCTTAACATCATCAATAAAATAAGGCTCCAACATCCATTTATTCTCGAAGAAAAACCTTGACTTCTGCACAATATAATTTCTCGGGGACATAACATTCAAATATATACACAGCCCTATGATCCGAACCAAAAAATCCAGATTGGTCACCTTAGCCATTGGGAAGAGAGTTCGCCAGTTTAGATTAGCCACATAGCGGTCCAACCTTTCCAGCAAAATATCAACTGTCCCCACACCCTTTACCCATGTATAAAATTCACCCGTGCAACCCAAGTCAATATTATCAATATCCGACAAAACAGAGGAGAATAAATTCATCTGATTAAAAGCACGCGGTGCTCCCCCAAACTTTTCCGAATCATAAAGGATTTCATTGAAATCACCCCCAATCAACCACGGTAAAGAATGTAATTCCGGCATAGCATAGAGGCGGCACAATAAAAGCCAAGACTGATTTTTTAAATGAGCAATAGGGTTACCATAAAAATCCGTAAATCGCCACGAACACGCATGCGAATAAACAATAGAATCAATATGCCCCTTTGAAAAAGATAAAATACGTACATCCACCACTACGGCCAACATAATTAACATTAAACATACCAGAAAAACCAAGCGACACACGAAGTCTAGAACAAGCATCTGACGACAACTTTAACTTTGAAGTAAATAAAATATGGGGATGAAATTTGGCAACAAGTTGTCGTACATTCCGGAATGCACGTGGGCTTCCCAAACCACGTGCATTCCAAGTAATCAGACTCATGGTGACTGGCGGTGCTGGTCCTCGCCAGTCACCGCCAAAACGATATCATCAGTGTCAGTAGCCGAATCGAAGCCCGTTGCATGAGAAAAATCTACTGGGATAATACACTGCCATTTTTCCATCACATTCCCATCAACTTCCATAGCATCAACTTTATCTTTTCATTTTTTTCCAACAGCAACTCGAATATCAGTCTTCGACAAAGCCCCAGCCTCCAGTCGTATTCGACTACCACGACTGCCTTGAGGACGACCCCATTTACGCACCGTCCCGCTCCGACCATTCCCCACAGCTCCAAACGATCTAAAAAAATAGTCATCACCCGTCGAGACCTGTGCTACAGGAACCATCCCATCTGAAACTTCCACAACCGACCTGCCTACACCATCTTCCAAAAGCCCCCCAATCAAACGGCTCTGTATCGTAGGAGACGGAACAACACTGTTAGTATTATCTCCATTGGACCCATCAACAAACGGCATGACAACAGCTGTTGGAAGTGCTGCGGATTCCCTCGCACCACTATTTATTCCTTGCAAGCCCCCACCACCGTCAGAACCTAACTCATTCTCCGCTGCCACTGAATTAACAACCGGCTCGACCACTGGATTCATCGACGGGGCCCTATCACCGTTCTGTTCCACCCTTGCCAAGCCTGCCACCATCCCCGCAATCGTACCTCCCGTAGATAGACCTTGACCATCGGCCCGCAGCTAGGCTCTGAATTGATCACTACCAGTCCCCCGTCGTTCCACCGCCGTCACAATTCGACACCGTATGGTCAAGACGACCACATCCATAACAGAATTCAGACAGTTTCTCATATCTAAACAACACTAGGTCCTTGTTACCTTGAATTGAAACAGTAGTACCTCTTAATAGTGGTTTACGAATATCCACCTTCACACGAACACGTAGATATTTCCCAAGAACCCGAGGAGTATCCACCGTGACAATCTCTCCAATTTTCCAACCGATCGCCCATACCACATCCACCGTCATATGTCGGAACTGCAGTCCATGTATTTGTACCTAGAACGACACATATAAGATCGTCAAAGATTCCGGCTTGTGGTTTTCTGAAAGACGATCCAGCGCCAGCAGAGCGCCATTAAAATTCCATGGCTGGTGCTTGAAAACTCTGTCACATTCCGATGTAGAGCCGAAATGAAACGCAAGCATTCCATTACCGATTGAAGTGACGTCAAAAACACCATCCAGATGCCAAATCTTGCGAAGAGCATTCTGTAAATCTTTCAAGCCAATATTACGATTCAGAATGAATCGACCATAGAGGCAGGTGTTCGTAACCGCCATCGCCCCCCCCAGCAAGATCACGTCCTCTGCCTCAGCCTCATTGAGATCGAGAGATGTCCACATGTCCGTGAGGGAGGAAATCGGATCAGATGCCATCACCACCAGGCAGCAAAATCAAATGAAACGAAAACCCCTAAAGAACTCAAAAACCTGCACAACAAACGCGTCCCACCACAACTACTCGGGGAGCAGAAACCAGGGAGGGAAGAAACACCGATACAGACTATAAAAGCCGAAAGATGAACGGCCGGTGAGCCGCCGTGGAAGAAACTCACAAAAGGGTGAAGTTAGAGAACCCTAACCCTAACCCTAGATGAGCGGTTTTAAAAAAAAATAACTTGTTAGAAGTGTTTTTGTTCATTCCATAAATTTTTAATTTTTACCTGAAAATCTAAAATAACTTTTTTTTTTATGAAAGAATAATATTTATAAGCACACATAAGCAAATCACAAAATGGATATCTGCATCAATTTACAGTCAAAGTTTGTGCATGATATCTGCATCAATTTACGGTGCTATTTTTGTCACTTCTCGAATAAATGCATACACTTATTCACTGCTTCCGCATATACACAGGAATAAAAATATTGGATATTTCGCCGAAATATCGGTAAATTTATTGTACCGAAACAAAATATAGGGTCTCGTATAATTTCCACAAAATATTGCCGAAATGTTGTCAAAATATCGGCAATATTTCGGTTTGTTTCGATTTCGGTCAAGGTGGTGAACAATAAGACAGAATATCGGTGATTTATCGTCGAAATATCGGCGAAAAATCAGAAATTTTGTTTTTTTCTTTTTTTCTTGTCTACTTCCAGTAAATTATTAGTTTTCCACTCATATAATGATTTATAAAGACCCAAGACCAACAATAATTAATTTTGCACAAAAATGCAAAAGACATAACATTTTGATGTCAATCACAACCTCCTGAGATTCCCTGACCAAATCTCAGTAAAATATTGTGTAGAGTGGAGAACATAGGTCATCATTTTCGTACTATTCAGTAGTAATGTTGTATGAAGTATCTTCATAATGTGTATAATATTGCGAGACACGTTTATATTATTTTTTATTTATGAATTAGATGTAAATATATCGATTTGTATAAATTTTTCATATAAATATTTGTATTTATGTTAGTTATAACAACCATGTCAAATTTTCAGTTTTTAATATACATTTTTACAATTTTTTAAAAATAGCACCGATATTTTCACCAATATCGATATTTTACCGATATTTCTGTAAAATTGAAAGACCGATATTTTCATAAACACTGAAATTTTTGTCCTTGCATATACATGAAGACTACACTCTTCCACTAATTCGTCACAGTTTGTCAATTTTTGAACATTTTTAATTCGTTGTTGTTATCTACACTTTGTGTCATGTCCAATCCAACTACGTCCTGCCTAGATACTGGACTGTTATTAACCGTCTACATTTTCTTCTCAACTTTTCTCCAATTAATCTATATAGATCTTGTTTGACCAACTCTAAGCCCCAATTAAAGGAGAATAAACTAAGGGGGTGTTTGGTGCATAGGTTTGGAGACGGGGGAATAAATTTGATAAAAGTGATGGTTGACGTTAGGAAAAATGAAATAGAGGCTTAATATCTCATTTTATTAAATGAAACATGTTAATAACCTTACACGTGGAAGTGTACATGGAACCATAATTGTTCTTTGTTCCAAGAGTGGCAACTAGGTGGGTTAGGTTGGATTTTGGCTTCTCGTAAAGGATCAGGGTATGATTAGGGCGGGGTCAATCGAGCGGGCATGGTCAATTGGGGATGGGTAGACCCCTTCACTTAATTTGTAATTAGATTAAATGTTTTAGTCTATAATTATTATCTTCGTATGAACTAATTTTAAGGTTGTAGAGGCCAGGATCGATGGCCGAGGGACCATGTAATGCTTACGTTGACAGGCTAAAAGTGTCAGTTTTCACAATATCAAATTGAAAAATATTAGGAACTAGTTGGACGAATAAGTTAATTTCTGCATCCATGACTCAATTAAAAAAAATAAAAAAGGAAAAGAAAAAAGAAAAAGAAAACGAAAAGAAAAAGTAAGGGTGTTATTATTACAAGCAACTAGCAGGTTCTAGTTGTTAAAATCTTGAAATATCGGTCCCATTAAAAATAAATATCGGTCTTTACTTGAAAAGGACCTTTTTGTTATTATTGTAATATTATTATATAATATTTGTGATGTGGAAAGTTCCGATATTTATGGGCATGTTTGATTGGGGGTTAGAGTGTGTGAGGTAAGTAGGGTGAGGTAATTCTGAGTGGGATTAAGTAGGGTGAGGTAATAAAGGTATGTTTGTTAGTGCTGGCTGAGCTAATCCGGCTGAGGTAATAAAGGTATGTTTGTTAGTGATGGCTTAGCTAATCCAGCTGAGATAATAATAATAATAATAATAATAATAAATAATAATAATGATAATAATTAAATAATAATAATAATAATATAACAATAATTATTATTATTATTATTATTATAATAATAATAATAATAATAATAATAATAATAATAACAATAATAATAAGATTAATAATAATAATAATAATAATTATTATTATTATTATAATAATAACAATAATAA
>JAUEKW010145983.1:0-10408 GCA_032274785.1 Ajuga reptans
TATAGCGAACAAATGCCTGAAGAGTTTTACATGCAGCACAATAATAGTAGTAGTAGGTTTTCAGAAATACTGTGTACTGAAACAAAACCTGGGCAGAGGTGAAAGCGTGTAATGAAATTTATTTTTGAATAAAAACATTAGAAATAATTAGATTTTTTTTAAAAAAATTATTTTTTTATTTTTAAATGCTTTTAGTTTTTAGTAAATTATTTTAAATTTTTTGATGAATTAAATTTTTTAAAAATAATTCCAACAATTTTCAAATATTTGAAATGAACTTTTATATATTTTGAAATAATTTTCAGATTTTTTTAAATAATTTTATGATTTTTAAATATTTTTTTAATAAATTTTAAAATTTTCCGCCGGAATTTTCTACAAGAGGTTGTAAAATAAAAAATAAAAAACATGGACTTCAGGTTGCAATGGGTAAAAAAGTCAAGTTTAGATTCCAAAGTATCAAAATGCATAGAGTACAGGTTGATTTAAGTAATTAACCCATAATAAAATTAATAATTGTTGATGGAGTTGTAGAGATTTATATAAAAATAAAATAAAATAAATACTTTCTCGAATTCTAAATATTTATTGTTTCTCAAGGGAACCATAATTATATTTAAATAATCCTAATGTTTCTAGGTATCTATACGTATATCCATATATGTATCTATCTATCTATGTCTATATAAATATAAAGGGAAGTGATTTTGTACTTTGCAACCTAAACTAAATATTTTTTCCCATTACAACCTATATCACGAATGTTTTTGCACTTTGCAACCTCCGGCAATATATTTTGGCATGTATAAGTCTTGTGCTCAGCACATGCCAAAAGACCCAACCTCCTTGCACTTTTGGCTGGGATAAAGACTTCCAAGCCTTCCAACGAATTCTCCTTGAAGAGGAGTCATCTCCCCACCAATATGGGTTGGCGCATCGTTCAATGTACTCTATGACACTATCTGGTAGTTGGAAACACGACATTGTATAGGTTGGAATTGCTTGGATCACTGATTTGATCAATATCTCCTTCCCGTCTTTGCTAAGTTATTTCTCTTTCCACCCCATGATACGCTTCAATATGCAATCTTTGATGCTAGTGAAGATTTCTCTCTTGTTTCGGCCAATAACAGAAGGTATGTCGAGATATTTGGCGTGTGTGTCGACCTTTGGTATGCCAAGAATCTAGCAGATTGCATGACATGTATGATCCGGGGTATTATGACTGAAGAGGACGCCCGATTTCTCTAAATTTATGTACTGGCCCGAAATACTTGCATAAAGGGTAATAGTATAGCATATTTAAGCTACTGAGCCTCCTCGGCCGATGCTTGCTGAACAGTAAAGTGTCATCTGCAAAAAGGAGATGAGAGATTTTTGGTGCAGTATGAGCAATTTTAATACCCTAAATCCTCTGACAAATCTGCAAGTCTTTTAAAGTGCATGAGAAAACTTCAGCACACATGATAAAGAGATAAGGGGAGAGAGGGTCCCCCTGTCGAATGCCCTGCTGTGGTTTGAGAGATTCAAAACTAACTCCATTCAAGAGAAACCTAAAACCAACAGTGGAGATGCAAGTCATTACAAGATCACAAAAGTTCAAAGGAAAACCCAAAGCAACCAAAACTTGATACATAAAAGACCACCCAATCCTATCAAACGCTTTATTCATATCAAGTTTAATGGACATAAGTCCATTCGGGCCATAACGCCACACTAAACTCTATAAATAAATCTAGAAAGTAGTAATGATTCTGATCAGATCAATAAATTATTTCGACTACAGAAAATGAAAATTGAAGATAAATTATTTCTATTCATTTCATTATATTTTAAAAAATATTTATCTCTATTTCTTATACATAAAAAAATACATCAATTGATCATTATCAAATAATTATTCAAGTTAAACAATAGAATTATTTATTTTATTTTATTAAATTGTATCAAAATATACTAAAATACATATATATAATAGTATATTTTCATGGGGTCAGGGGGGTCCAGTGCCCCCCTTGGCCCCAACGTGCCTCTGTCACTGCTAATAATATTGATAAGATCAATACATTGATTTAATTACAAAAAATAAATAATTGAGATATAATGTTCCTATTCATTCATTCTAATTTTTAAAATCTTAATTTCTATTATTTATACTTAAAAAATACATCCATGAATTACTATTAAATTAGTATTCAAGTTAAACAACAAAATATAAGTGGTATTAAAATCGACTAAAATACACCTATATATAGTAGCAAATTCTCATGGGGCCAGGAGCCCAAAGTCATTTATATTGATAACTAACGTTGAATTTCAAATTGGACTCTTTTTATTGGACAAAAAGTTTTGATATAGAACTTTTTTTATGGGACGTAGAGAGTAATATTTTAATTATAAATATAAATTATGACCGATAATGTTATTAGGGCTAGTTTGGTATGTCTTATTAGGTCTTGTTAAGAGGGTTAATCTGGTGGTATATGGTTATTTGGTAGTTGGGCACATATAACATTAGGGTCCGTGGAAAATCAGTATTCTTCTTCATATTATTGATCTCACGTGTGTGGCTAGATAAGTAATACAAGGTTGAGTAGTACCCATACTAAAAAGTTAGCATGAATTTTTTATTATTTTCCATATGGTTCATAATATTTTATATCTCTACTAAAAACATCACACAAGATAGCAACCATGCTACCAAACAGGTAAAAATTTAATCTAGATACAAGCGGATCTAAATTTTAATCTTATCTGGTCTAATGCAATAAATTGTTGTCAAACTAGCCCTTAGTATGTAGTAGTAGTAGTATAGTTTAATGTAAAGTGTGGTTACACATGATTTATTAAGGGTATTTTGTCTATACAACTGAGTAGTTTTTCATCCTGCTTCATACTTGGAAAATTCTGCGATTAGCGTTTAAAGACATCATGATTTTTTTCCTTAATGAATCAGGATTTTCCTTGTAGAATTCGGATTCACACTCATCTCTACATAAGGAGAATAAAGGGAATAAGATATCAGGATTTCTTTCCTTATTCAATCCTTGTACAATTCAGATTCACACTGATCTCTATATAATGAGAAAGAGGATACAGATCGCATACACAACAGAGCAGAAGGAGAGGGAGAGGTATACTTGGTTTGATCGAGTAAGTTTTCTTTTCTCTTCTTCTTTATTGTTGTTATTAGTATTGAAGATTAGGGTGATGGTGATGAAGGGTGGATTGTGGAAAAATTCGGAAGATGAGGTTTTGAAAGCAGCTATAATGAAGTACGAATTGAATCAATGGGCTACAATTCATCGCTGGTGTATAAATCGATTGATGAATGCAAGGCTCGGTGGTTCGAGTGGCTCCACCCGTCCATAAAAAAGATTGCATGGACTCGAGAGAAAGATGAGAAATTACTACATCTGGCCAAAGTTATGCCCTCCCAATGGAGGAGAATTTCCCCTATTGTAGGCCACACTACATCTCAGTGCATTGAAAGATACGAGAAGCTACTCGATGCAGCGTGCGGTGTGGATGAGCAAAAACTTTGTCTAGACCCCAACCCGGAATGCAAGCCACTGCATCTTGTCCTGTAGATATGAACACCTATGAAAGGAAGATGTTGTTTGAAGCTCAGCTCAGTTAGCTAATACTAGGGCGAGAAGGCTAAAAGGAAAGCAAGGAGAAGCAGATTAAAGGTGTAAACTGAGCCTACCCTCACCACAGATTCCTGAGAAAATTGTTAAGACTCCTCGACAAGGCAAATTGAGAACAGAAGCTCTTTGTGGATTGAAAAATCTCCCACAACCTAAGAATGATTACCAAATTGTTATTCTATATAATTCCCAGAAGAAGAAGAAGAAGAAGAAGAAGAAGAAGGAGAAGGAGAAGGAGAAGGAGGAGGAGGAGAATAAGAAGAAGGAGAAGAAGAAGAAGAGAGGGAGAAGAAGAGAGGGAGAAGAGAGAATTAAAGAAAACGAGCTGACAGTGGCGGATGAATTAATCACGGATGAAATTGGTGATGGTTACGTGGAGGCGGCACATTTAAATGATATCTTGTACTTCCCCACCAGTAACACAGCCCCTCTGTAAAATAAATTTGAAAATGTGAATAAGAAGATAGATGATCAAACTGAAAAAGCAGAACAGTTGGAGCACAAGATAAAAGTTTAGACTAGTAGCTACCAGATGCGAGCCGCCAATATACTATGGACTCAAATTGAGGCAACCTGGAATGAGATGGAGACAGCCGGGAGGAAAGTTGAAGGCTTTTCTGCATTACAGCAGCAAGAGCAACAATCAGCAACCCGTACAATCAATGACCTACGTTAAGAGGTGCAGAAGCAAAGAGACCTCGAGCACATTTTGCAGATGAAATGTGCTGACCTATCAACTCAACTAGAAAAGGCTTCTGCATTTTCCTAGTGTGAGTGACATAACAAATCTGGATGTTAGTAATTAGTTGTTGCCATTATTCTTTCTTGTGAGAATTCTATTGTGTTGCATGATAAATGGTAGAGTTGTTACGAATCTCTTTTATAAGAATTCTATTATGTTTTGTCTTTATAAACTGCTAATGTGTTTCATTGGATTTTCCCTTAATTGGAATAGTTATTTACATTTTCTTGGGAGTTTGTCTAATGATAGAAGTGGATTTTGTGCAGTTTAGGCTAATCTTGATGGAGTAGAAACTTTATTGTTGTTTTCTTTAGAGTTTGTATCATAAGTTTTTCCAGTTTGTGCTTCCGGTCGGCCAGTTACGGACTTCTACAGGAGGTACTTGTATTGAACTCGGCTATACTGAAATTAACTATATTAAAATCTTTATCGGTTGTAAATCTTTATCGGTTGTATGTTGATGTCCAAATGACCATAAACCTCAACTTTCACAATACATAAGATATCAGAGACTAATTAATTCCTATATTATTAACTGGTTATCCGATTATTGTTTCTTCAAACAATACCTCGTCTGCCACTCTTTGCTTGATGCTTCTTTTGACTTACGCCAGGTCAGTAACTATTTTTCGTATTGCTCGTGTGGGTTTGTTGTGTTGAATTTCCAGTTTTAGGACTAGGTTCTAGTTGCGTATATGATATTTTACCAGTTATGTTTTCTATTAAAATGTAGGTTTGGATTATACGGCCAATATACGTGTAAAACTATAAAGATTAACTGAGTAGATTGCTCTGAATCCACTGACTAACAAAAAAGGAAATGTGTGGCACGTATTTCTAAAAGGTAATTTTGAAGATATGGTGTAGGCAACATACTTGGTGAGAGATTCTCCCTGGAGGATGGTTTTTATTTTGATTCGTTTGAAAATTTGATTGATCTTTATGCAAAGGTCAGTACTCTCTAGTTATTTGTGGAATGTTAATAGCTTAACACACCTTACTTCTGTCAGTGCCATGGGGGGAAGAAGGAGAATTATCATGCATATTACATATATTTATAATATATATATATATAAATATATATATATATATATATATATATATATATATATTTAAAGTTGAAATTGTAGTCTGTCGTGGCTCATCGTCTTTGACCTACAATGTAGGTTGTTGTGAGTAGAGGAGAATACAGTGCTTTAGGACCTGGCGATTATTGTTGGCCTCAGATGGCATGTTTGATTACATCCACTAATGACGAGGTATTTGATAAATGTGTAAACGTTTCATGGTCAGTGCTACCTTCGATTGTATATAATTCCCTTAAATGCACGGATATTGTCCACCACTGGATTTAGATCAGATCAATACGTGAAGAACTCTCTTATCTCAATGTATGCCAATTAGGGCTATCTCGATTCAAGTAATTCTATATTCAGTGCTTTAGTGAACCGGACCCGTGCATCTTGGGAAGCCATAGTTGTTGCTAAGGCTCATAATGGTCAATGGGAAGAGGCACTGAGGTTTCTCATGGAGATGTAGAGTGATGGCGTGGATTTTGGTCGATGTAGTCTTAGTGCAGCGGTTTCCGCTTCGGAAAACTTAGCTATTTCGGAGGGTGGGCAGAATCTTCATGGTTTAGCCATCAAACTCAGTTTCCATGCCTACCATTTTGTTGTGAATGCTACAATCGATATGTATAACTGTCGAAACTAATTCCAAAGCCCAAAAATTGGTCTACATTTTCGTGGAATATACTTATATCTGCATTTTCAAGGGATGGATATTTCTAGAAGGCTCGAGAGACCTCCGATGAAATGGTGACACAGAGAGCACATACTGACCATGTCAGCTTCATCTCACACTTATCTGCATGTAGCCATTATGGTCTAGTAGATGAAGGTCTTAGATATTTTACTTTAATGACAAAGGAATTTGGTGCCCCAGCTGCTGTAGAGCATTGTGTCTGCATCGTTGATCTACTCGGACAATCAAGAAGATTTATCGAGGCCAAAGCATTTACCCGAAGGAATGCCGGTCCCACCCAACGACTTCATCTAGCGGAGCTTGTTGGCCTCAAGTAAAAAACATGGTCATTTTTTAACTGGGAAAGAAAGCTGCCCAGCACTTTCTAGAAGCAAACCCATCTGATAGGTCAGCTTACGTCCTTTACTCGAATGCATGTGCAACATCAGGAAGGTGGCAGGATGTACGGGGCCTTAGAGGGAAAATGTAAAGAAGAAGCCTGGTTTTAGTTGGCCTAATGTGAGGAACAAAACGAACATATTTAGTGCAGGAGATTACTTGCACGCAGAATCAGAGAAATTATATCGTAAATTATTACAACTGAAGAAGGAAATTAAGGAAGCTAGTTATGTTGCTGGTACAAGCTACCCATTGTAGAAGGAGAATAACATGTGGAGACACAACGAGTGGATTGCTCTCATGTATGGTTTGTTAAGTACAGAAGGAAGTTTGACTCTTTGGATTATCAAGAACCTTTGTGTATGTAGTGATTACCACTCTGTGTACAAGTTTGTGAGTAGTATTGTAAGTAGGAAAATTATACTGAGAGATCCTTACAGGTTTCACCATTCTAGTGGGGGTAAATGCTCTTGCAATGACTATTGGTAGTGTATTAATGCAATTTGGGAACATCATTAGATATTTGCTTGCTTGCTTATCCATTGATGATTAGTTAGTGGCTTTTTTCGTTGATGTTGAATATAGTTTAGAAGAAAGTTAAAGAAAACGAAAAACAAAAATTTAGGGCTACGTTTTAATTTATAAATTTTGAGATGTGTATATATTTAAATATTAAATAATACTATATTATATATTTTTTGAAATAATTTATTGTACCCCTAATTACAAAATCCTGGATACGCCACTGCCCATAATTAGCCCTTTTTCGCCGGTTGTGGCCAAATTCACCGGAAAATTGTACGTGACAGTAATGTGAATAAATTTTCAGGCAAATTTTGCTACTGCCGGTGAAAAAGGACTAAACTTGGTCCAATTCCAAAGTTACGAGACTAAATTGAATTTTTAAAGTTTTTCTGGACTAAAATTATACAAGTAAAAAGTTAGGGACCGAAACGGTTTTAACTCGTTACTTTCCTATCTGTCAGGAAAAAAACTTCAAATGGCGTCTACTATTCAACTCGTGAAGGAAAATAGGTCAAATAGTGGTTACTTTCCGATTCGTCAGACGAAAAGCTTCAAATTGTTGTTATTGTTCGACTCGTGAAGGACAATCATTAAATAGTAGTTAGTTTCTGATCCATTAGACGAAAAGCTTAAGGTAATAACTACTATTCGACTCGTGAAGAAAAATGGATCAAAAAGTGGTTACTTTCCGATCCGTCGGGCGAAAAGCTTTAAATTCTTGTTACTATTCGACTCGTAAAGGATAACAGGTCAAATAGTGGTTAATTTCCAATCCGTCAGGCAAAAAGCTTCAAATAATGTCTATTATTTGACTCGTGGAGGAAAATGGATCAAATAGTGGTTACTTTCCAATCCGTCAGGCAAAAAGCTTCAAATAGTCACTACTATTCGTCCATAAAACTTTCCGAGTTAAAAACCTTTTTGGTCACATAACTTTTCAATTGTATAATTTTAGTTCCAAAAAAGTTATGAATTTAATTGTCCCGTAACTTTTGAATTGGTCCGCGATTAGTCATTTTTTCACAGGTAGTGGTCAAATTCGCTGGAAAATTGCATGTGTCGGTCATGTGACTAAACTTTCCGATGAAATTGGCCACTACCAGATTTGTAACAACAAATTTCATGAACTAATTAAAATAAACATGAAAAGTAGTACAAATATAATTTCTCGGATCAAATGGATAAACTTTACAATATTGTGAGTTTAAATCCCTATTTCTCCTTTGATTCTTCTCTTCGATTGTATGACGCCTTCAAACTCAGAGTTGACTTTGATCTTATTCGGTTCTGGACTTGGTTTTGAATAACGTGGATCCAAAGGCACGGAAGCTTATTTTGGATTAAAGGATGTTCTTGAATGAGTGTATGAGGAACAACCTTGAAGATCTTGGCGAGCGTCGAAGAACGCCTTTGAAGATCTTTGAAGATCTAAATAGAAAAAGTCCGATCGCAGGGGTTTTGCACCTTGATCTCGGATCAAACGCCGCTTCTTGATGGGATGCTTGAAGAACGATTGAAGAATGCCTTGGATTGCTCTAGAATTCGTCAGTTGCTCCTTCAAGTTCTGATGTGAATTTTGGTGGAGAATGAGACTCTATTTATAGTTGTAGGGTAGATAACCCTAACGGGCCTTGGCTCAGAACTAAGCAATTTGATTGGTCCACATGATTTGATGTTTATCATCATCTCTTTGGATAATTACTAAATTAATATAATTTAATTTAGGAATATCTGCATCATCTTAACACGTGGCGGCTTCCAATTGGTCAATAAAATATACAATAAATCACCAATTAAATTGATTATTTAACTTAGTGATTTTATTTAATTAATTCCTATTATTAAAATAATCAATATAAATTACTTTTTAATTTATATTTTACTACGTGGCGCATTTAAATTGGATATAAAAATTGCGCATCAACATACTCATCAACATATTACCTATTAATATGTTACCAAGGATAATTAGTAAGGGCATAACGGGAAAAAATGTATTTGATACACCCAGAAAATGAAAAGAGAATTATCTTCTTTAGACATCCCAAAATAGAATACTAGACTATCTTTTGTGGACATAGGGAGTATTTTATGATTAACTGAGTTTAAAGATTTCAAGATTTATGTTCAAATTCAATAATTAAGGTTTCGATTTTCTAGGACTAGGGCATAATTTTTATTAGCAATTCATGATTTCATGATTTATGATCCATAACTTCAGGGTCCAAGGAACAAAATCGGGGTGGGGTTTTTCACGGCAAGGAGTTACCTTGATATTGTTCAACAGTCATTCTTTACCATTAATACAGAAGTAGGGCAGAATGTAAAAAATATCCTGTAACTTATGAGCAGTTCTAAAACTAGTCATTTATCTTTTCAAATTCTCGAGTTTAGTCATTTATCATGTAATTGCTTGAATTTAGTTATTTTTAAATCGGAATCTGAACTTCTTGCTGGAGAGTTGCACGTACAATGCATATGACCGCGTCAAATTAGGGTTTCAATTCTTTTAGCGTTACAAATGATATGGACTTAGCACCCTGATAAAGAGTGTGCCATAAAAAACATACAAATCATTGACCACAAATTCATTAGAAAAATAAAAATCTCTATATTCAATTAAAATTTCAACTTTCGATAAAAAAAGAGACAAAAATCGAGAAACTAATAAGATAAAGGACTGATTTTTAAGTCGACCATAAGTTACAGAACCAATTCTGTAATTTAGATGGACACTAATTAACATAAATGCTTTGAACAGGCACCTCACAGAATTGACCAAAAAGGCCATTATACTTGCAATCACAATGTTCTTTGAAACTAACCTTTGAAGTATAGCCATCTTCAGGGTCAACAGTACACCATCCTGCTACTACACCACCATTCTTAGTGAAAATATCCTTATCAGCTACTGCCGAATCAATTATACACCCGGTTTAGAAGGTGGGCTGAAATATTTGAAAGAGTTCAATGTTACGGGCTAAAATCACTTTTTATCCCATAACTTTTTACTTGTTCGATTTTCGCCCCAAAATTTGTTGTTTTTTTTAATTTCGTCACCTAATTAAAGAAATTGCTCGCTATTGGACCAATTTCCACCGCCGATGAGCAAATCACGGGAAAAGCACACGTGGCACCACCTTCTGGTTATTGTGCACTTTTCCAATTGATTTGCTCATTTATTTTAACTAACACCACCTGAACTCCGCGACATGTCCCAACCATGTGACGGGCACGACTCAGAGCATTACACTTATGAAGTTATTGTAACGAAATATATTTTAATATATTCGTACTATTTTTATTTTTGTCATTTATCGAAAATATCTAGAACTTCATTGTATATTAA
>JAUEKW010146004.1:0-10407 GCA_032274785.1 Ajuga reptans
AATAATAATAATAATAATAATAATGAAATAATAATAATAATAATGAAATAATAATAATAATAATAATAATGAAATAAATATAATTATTTTAAAAAAAAGGTTTAATAAATATGTAGATAATAGAAATTTAACTAGGGGTGGGTCGATACCGAATACCGAAAATACCGACCAATACCGATACTGAAATTTTCAGTATGTTGAATTTAGATTCCGATACCGATAAACTCGGTATACATACCGTAGTTTCGATATGCCAAATAACAAATACTGATACCGTACCGATACCGTAACAAATATCGAAAATATCGAAAATACCGAAAATATCAAAAATACCGACACAAATATCGACAACCTCTACACATTATTATTAAATTAATAATGATGTGTAGACAAAAAAGTGGGTGGACCCCACTATGGGTGATCTCACACCCAATTTCATCAAACATGCCTTTTATTTCCCTCACCCTAATCCGGTGAGGGAAATCAGTATCAAACATGGCCTTAGATTAATAAATAATTTACCAAAGGCATGATCAATTGCAGCTGGCTGGCGTTATTGGTTTTTTATTGTTTCCCTAAGTCAGCCATTACTATATATTTTACCAGATCCGTGCCTTCAATAAGAGCTTTCACATGGCTCCAAATTTAAAAAAATAAAAATTCAAATACTGAAAAAATGCAACAAATAAAAGAAGTAGTATTACATATATGTGCCCTATATAAAATAGTAAAATATTTCTATACTCATAATTAAAATTTTAAACAAATCTACCCACTTTTGTACTTTTTGTCAGAATTTTTTTGAGTAGGTCCCACATCTCTTTCTCTCTCGATTTTATTTTCTAAAACAATTTGTATGATGTGCTGTAACGAAGCAAAGGGCTTGAAGGAACGAATCCATTTACTTGGTCTATTTAGCCAAACTATGTTTGGGGGTGGAATTAGGATTTATTCTTTTAACCCTATTATAAGGGGGACATGCTCTTTTGAGCGATGGTGAGCAAGTAGCCAGTCCTCCCCGTGCCGTCAGGTACTAAGTGTGTAGCGCCCTAGGAGTTATGGGGACTTCTAGGGGCCAGCTAAGAGCATTGGAAGGATGTTCTTAGTTCTCGATCGAGTTGGGAATCGGTCGAGTGGCATGGGACGATCATGTTGGGCATCTCCTTTGGCTTGAGGTTACGAATGGATCGTTAGGTGCCGGTCGGTATATGAGAATCATTAGGCACCGCCTCTTAGCCGAAAGAGTGATCGAGGCATTCATTCTGAGGCCTCGTGAACTGACTTGAAGCATTGCCTATGGGTTCTAGGAATGCAGCGAGGGACCGTTAGCTTGAAACATGCGGTTGCGTGGCAATGCCGCATTGCGGGTTAGATGTGGGCAAGTGTCGGAATATCGGAAGTATTGTGTTTGTGGCGCATTACCTAAGATGTGTTGATGGCACATTACCTAAGCCAAGGTTTGCGATGTTGCCCGTCTCGGGCAAGGTACTAATGAGGGGCCTTAGGTATTGCACCTAGGACATCCCGAGTGAGTGACGAGTACGAGGAGTTGCGTTGTGGGCGTGCGAGCGACCCTCAGTGCGAGGTGAAGCAAGAGTGCTTCAAGACCATCACGAGTGAGACAAAATGGACTTGAGTTGGTCGGCGATGTGTGATAGTTGAACAACGGGTCATCATGAAACTCGATGAAGGTGAAAGCCGGACAAAGGCTGCGAAGTCTTTGTGGCACACGGGAAAAATAAATATATCCGCTGCGTGAATGAAAAATACGGTAGCCCGAATAAGGGAAGGCCGCATCCCATGACATGTGGTATCAGAGCCGCTAATCCTTGCTGGTTTGGGTTAGATGGTCTCGAGACTGGAACTTTCCCCCCTAAGAAAGGTTGATTCCAGACACGAAGTGAATTGAGCATCAATGAAACATTATCCTTCGGGAACCCGATGCTACCAAGAATTGTGCTGAATTTTCATGATCAAGTTGCAGGGGAGTGCTGCGTTCAGAGTGTGCTTTAGAGTATCGGTGGTTGACAACTGCATGTTGGTGAAGTGGAGTAATCGACTTGCAGTGGCCTCGATAATTGGGGGAACATTAGCCTAATTTGTCTATGGTTGGGTGAAGAAGTATCCTGATTGTTTTGTGCTTGTCAAGTTTTCGAATATTGAGCTTTGTCGGCAGGTTGGTCGGCAGTTTCTTCGAGTGAATGTGCTTAGGCTATCTGTTGGCTTGGTGCAAGCGAAGATAAGTGTTGTAAGTCGCACGAAGTGAGAATTTGCGGTTGGCCATTATATTGGGCATGAATGATGGTAAAAGGATTTACCAAAGGTTCGAAAATGATCAAACACTCAAAGTGCTTTGGCGCATAGGCACATCGAGGTGCCAAGTTGAGGAATAAAAGCGCTTCGGCGCCAAGAATGATTTATGCTAGTGGCATTGAGGATAGGCGAGTGCTCGTGCAAGCGAAGTACCGGGAGGCATCCCAAATGAGAATAGACAAGTGCTTACGTTAAGCGAGGTACCGGGAGGCGTCCCAATTGAGGATATGCGAGTGCTTGTGCAAGGAAAAGCACCGGGAGGCATTCCAATTGAGGGTAGGCGAGTGCTTATGTAAGGTGAGGCACTGGGAGGCGTTCCAATTGAGGATAGGCGAGTGTTTGTGCAAGGCGAGTTACCGGGAGGCATTCCAATGTTAAGTTAGTGTGAACAGAGGGCATGTTTCATGGATAAGATGATCCATAAGGTTAGCCATGAGTGGCAACCAATTGAGCATGGTTCGGGGACAAGCTGATCCTCCAGGTTGACCTAGTAGAGAGGTAACCGATTGAGCATGGTTCGGGGGCAAGCTGACCCTCCAAGTTGACCTAGTAGAGAGGTAACCGAACAGAGCTGCCCACAGGATTGCGAGAGGTGGGTGTCGATCCTTAGCACGAGGCATGAGTGCCCATGTTGCCGTAATGGCGGATGTAGGAGTAAAACCACATCCTTTGGACTAAGGTCCTTTTGTGTTGGCGAGTGAGCCAACGAGCATGCCAATGAGTCGGGCGGACTGCGAGAGCCGTGTTTGCAAGAGCAACCATGTTCTGGGGGCTAATTTAATGAGATTCGTGCCTCGGCTTGTGTGAGCGAGTTGCCACCAAGCATGTTCGTGAGTTCTGTCCAGATGGGGCAGACATGGGGAAGGACGTTGTTCTTCAAGAGGATTCGGAGCCTACATTTATGGGGTGTAGTAGTAAGAATTTTCGAGGGGAGAAACGAGGTGAGATTAGATCACGAGTTACGTGATGGCTAGGGTGAGGGCACACCAAGGGTAGGGGCTGAGGTCCCGGGATCATCTGGAGTGTCGCGGTGGAAAGAAATGGGCACCAAGTACTTTGAGTGTTGTCGAGGGCGGCAACACCTCCAGTGGGGGAGGGTGTGAACGTCACACGCACCTTTCACCCAAATTGAGCTGAGTTGCGCAAGAGACGCATGGTAAGTTGCGCAAGAGGTGCATAGTGAGTAGCCGTGCAGGCTTCTCTGGAGTTGTTCTTCAAAAGGATTCGGAGCCTACATTTATGGGATGTGGTAGTAAGGATTTTCGAGAGGGCACTCTTCAGAGGGATAATTAAGTTGTGCAAGAAAGCACAACCGGAGTTCGGAGAAAACAGAGTCAATCTGGTGCTAAGAGTTGAAATGCAAAAAGGCACCGCATACACTAAGGAGTCGGAGGACTTGTGTGTGTGTTGACGAGGACGTCAACAGATCAAGTGGAGGAGGATGTCACGGATAGAGGCTTATCCTTAGGATTAACTCAGGATAAGGTCGGATTATCTATCCGTGATGCGAAAGGCACGGTGGGAGGAAAGTAACGCATGAGTTTGTGAGCGGCGGGAGGAATCCGCGAAGCAAAGGGCTTGAAGGAACGAATCCATTTACTTGGTCTATTTAGCCAAACTATGTTTGGGGATGGAATTAGGATTTATTCTTTTAAGCCTATTATAAGGGGGACATGCTCTTTTGAGCGATGGTGAGCAAACAGCCAGTCCTCCCCGTGCCGTCGGGTACTAAGTGTGTAGCGCCCTAGGAGTTATGGGGACTTCTAGGGGCCAGCTAAGATCATTGCAAGGATGTTCTTAGTTCTCGATCGAGTTGGGAATCTGTCGAGCATGGGACGATCATGTTGGGCATCTCCTTTGGCTTGAGGTTACGAATGGATCGTTAGGTGTCGGTCGGTATGTGGGAATCATTAGGCACCGCCTCTTAGCCGAAAGAGTGATCGAGGCATTCATTCTGAGGCCTCGTGAACTGACTCGAAGCATTGCCTATGGGTTCTAGGAATGCAGCGAGGGACCATTGGCTTGAAACATGCAGTTGCGTGGCAACGCCGCATTACGGGTTAGATGTGGGCAAGTGTCGGAATGTCGGAAGTATTGTGTTTGTGGCGCATTACCTAAGATGTGTTGATGGCACATTACCTAAGCCAAGGTTTGCGATGTTGCCCGTCTCGGGCAAGGTACTAATGAGGGGCCTTAGGTATTGCACCTAGGACATCCCGAGTGAGTGACGAGTACGAGGAGTTGCGTTGTGGGCGTGCGAGCGACCCTCAGTGCGAGGTGAAGCAAGAGTGCTTCAAGACCATCACGAGTGAGACAAAATAGACTTGAGTTGGTCGGTGATGTGTGATAGTTGAACAACAGGTCATCATGAAACTCGATGAAGGTGAAAGCCGGATAAAGGCTGCGAAGTCTTTGTGGCACACGGGAAAAATAAATATATCCGCTGCATGAAAGAAAAATACGGCGGCCCGAATAAGGGAAGTCGAATGATTTGTAACGATTTGTGTGAATCTGTAACGATTTGAATTTGTAACGATTTCTCTCTAAATCTGGGATTCAAATGATTTGTAACGATTTGTCTGTGAATCTGTGCTGTAACGATTTGTTGTGAAATTGCTGTAATAATTGTAACGATTTCTGAATCTGTAACGATTTGAATTTGTAACCAATTTGCTGTGATGTAACGATTGCTAATTGCTGTAACAAATTTGCTAAAACTACAAGACTATGTAAAGTTAAATGGTAAATTGTAGTGTTCTCTTTGATTTATTTTAGAAGAAAATCTTTGATTAAGCACATAAAGCATTATATCCTTGTCAATTATACGGAAAATTCTTTCTTTAAGTCATAAAATAAAATCCAATATCTAAAAAGGTAAGAAGTTTAATATATTTTTCAAGGGGAAAAAGTTAGATAATAATTAAAACATGCCGTATTTATAAATTGATTAAAAACTCTGGACAAAACTTATTTGAGACCGTCACACTATGTAATAACCTTGTGACGAAAATGAATATCACTATTTGTAGCAAAATTATTACTTTTATTTGTAAAAAGTATCAATTTTTTTGGAAAAAAATGTCACTTTTTGTACCGAAAGTATCACATTTATTTGCAAAAATATTATTTTTTAGGTACGAGTATCATTTTTTTGGCAAAAATATTAGTTTTTCCAATAAAAGTGTGTTCCACCACATTCCATCACATTGTGTGACCGCCACATACAAGACTTACCCAAAACTCTAATTGGGTGAGTCTTGTGTGTGATAGTCTCACGCTCAGGTGGAAGACACTTTTACAGGAAAATTAATACTTTTAAAAAACATGATATTTTTGCAAATAAATGTGATACTTTCGATACAAAAAATGATAGTTTTTTTTTGTTAAAAAGACGTGATACTTATACAAATAAAGTAATAATTTTGCTACAAAAAATATATTTTTTCCATCATATGGCCGTCACACCGTGAAACCCTTTCACATAAGTTTTGTCTAATTAATGTAAATTTGTATAATTATTAGGCTTAATTGCAAAATAGATTACGAACTTTTACAAAATTATAATTTTAACATGACTTTTGAGAAATACCAAATTAAATCACAAACTTAACAGAAATTTGCAATTTGAATCACAGTCATTGTTCTTTTTTTTTTTTGTTTTTAGAAAATTTGTTAACTTGTTCGACCAATTTTTACACGTTGAATCTCATATTGTCCCCAATATTTAAAATGCAATTAATAAATAAAAGTTGGAATTATGAAAACAATGTCACTAGTTAGATATATTTTAACATCGTAACGTTTCTGTAACTATTAGTGCAATTTGCTGTAGGATTTGTATAACGATTCTGTAACGATGTTATAAGATTTGCTGTAAGATTTTTGATGTAACGATTTGTTGTACATATTTTGCAATTAGTTGTAACGATTGCGTGTGAATCACAGATTTGCTGTACATATTTTGCAAAAAAAAAAAATTTAGGGGGCAGATTTTGCATTTTTTTTTTGAGGGGGCAGATTTTGCAATTAGTTTTACATATTTTGTAACATAGGATAAGTTAATCACATCGCGTGTGTGGACGCTCACCTCCAAAGAGACCAGCTCGTGGACACGTGGCGTGATTAGAGGTCGTGATCACCATAGATCGATCGATCAGGTCGCAGTGGGAGAAGACTGTCCAGGAAGAACAACGATCAGCCAGACCGTGCTAAAGACAGGTCGCGAAATACTCAGGTCGTCTGCAGGCCCCGACGTATACTCCGTGCGCAACACGGTGTCATCAGAGTAGATCGTAAAGAAGCTCGGTGGCCACGACCTGCTCAGACGACCTCGCCGTCATTGCGTTTCCCGGCCTGGGATAGCAGGTCGAACCCATTATTGAAAAAGATGCCAAAACCCGAGAGTAAGGCCACAGCGACCTGAAGCTCGTAACCGCCTCATGATCAAGCTGCTTCCCTATTTATGGCGGTTCTAAAAACCCCTATAAATACCCTCATTCCCCCCACTGGGAAAGGACTTTTGAGACTTTTGACTCTTGAATAGATCTAGATTATTAAAGAGAGAGAAAAACAGTGATAACACTTGTAACATTCAAAGGAATTACGCACTGCGTTCAATAAAAGAGAATTTACTTTGTTATCCACCATCGATGAATGTCTAGCTAGTATATCTACACCTTCCATACAAATACAAATATTTTATTGTGTTGGCACGTGTTACTCTCACCACCTAAACATCCACATCACCTCGGTAATCTATCAGTTAATTACCAATTATATAACACGCATTCACAGCGTGTGAATAATCATAGGTTGTAACGATTTGTGTATATAATCTGTAAATTAGTTGTAACGATTTGTGTAAGATTTGTAACGATTACTGTGAACTAGTTGTAACGATTTGCTGTAAGATTTGTATAATTGCTGTGAATTAGTTGTAGATTAACTTTATATAATTTGCTGTATATAATTGCTGTTGAAAGACCTGTGATAAGAACAAAAAAAATTACTAGAATAACGCCAAGATTTAAAAATTAAAAAATCCGAGATTTTCAATCGAAATTTTATTTACTAATATATAAAATAAATCTTATTTAGAATAGAGTAGAAGATTACTAAATAAATCCAAGATTTACAAATTAAAACTCAAGATTTTCAAACAAATCGATATTTTATTATTAATATATCAAATAAATCTTATTTACTACATAAAATATGAAAAATTAAAAATACAACCTGAATTTAGGTAAGTACAAAACTTAGAATTTCATTTCATTTTTTTCTTAAAAAAAAAAAACTACAATTAAGAAATAGACCTGATAAGATACTTAGGATTTAGATATTGTTCAATATTTGAGTTGTAATTTAGATGTTTATTGGGTAGTAATTCAGATGTTTATCCTTTTAATTTCTTTTAGCTTATATTTTTATTGTTATTATGCTATTATTTTATATTCTTATTTTATTTTATATTTAATATGGATCTTTTTTAATATTTGAAATGTTCAAGAAATAGTATGTCACAAGAAATCGAATTAAAAGTTTAGGTTAGGTTTTTAATTTATAATTATGAATATTGGCTTTAGTTACTTAAACTTTGGTAATTAGGTTAGTTTTTGGACTTTGAATATTTGAATTCCGACTTAAATTATGAATATTTGAATTCTATTTATATTTACTTAAATTATGAATATTTGAATTCCCGAATCAGATAAATTTCGATTATAAGATGTCTGATTTCATTCCCTCGAGATGCACATACACGCCGACCTGATGTCATTCCACCTCCTATATCTACATCTCAGCCATCTCAGCCAGATCAGCCGCCTCCTGCTGCACAGCCCGCTCAGCCAGATCAGCCATCTCAGCCAGATCAGCCGCCTCCGGCTACGCAGCCCGCTCAGTGTATGAGCAGGTACATTAATTTTATAATAATAAAAAAAAAATCACTTGTTAATATATTTTTTAGATAATGTTTATAATACCGATTCTTTTAACAGGTGCTAACCATATGGAACATTTCTAATGAACATTGGGTCGTAGTGCGCTTCGACCTTAAAAGAGCGAGGCTCGTACTATATGACACACTCAGTGGCAATTTTACGCGAGATGATCATGTTCGTAGGGAAATCGAGTCACATCCTATTTGTCCCATTCTTCCTTTAGTTTTACACCATGCTGGATTCTACAACGAATGTCCTACGTACAAGAAACGCCGTCAGTGGCAGTTCAAGATGGCTACTCTCGATGTTTGCTATCAGCAAGATGATAGTGTGTCATGTGGTCCAATAGCGTTGAAGAACATCGAGACATACTTGACGCGTCGAATAGAGCAGAAGGTAGTTGAAGAGGACCCCTTCGCGTTGCGTAGGCAAATGACACTCACTATTTATAGATGGAGCACCGATGGTGCGATGAGTGATTGAAATGTAATGATTCTATAATTTTTATTGATTAGTAGTTTTTCTTGTTTTAAATTCAATCATAAAAACAATTTATAAAACAATTTTAATTAAGGTAACAATTTTAATTATTATATGTAACGATTATAAAATTGTAATTTTAAAATGTAACGATTATAAAAATGTAATTTTAATTTGTAACGATTTTTAAAATGTAAAATGTAACGATTTAGAATGTAAAATTTTAAACGAATTACAATAAAAATGTAATTTTAAAATGTAACGATTAAAAAAAATGTAACAATTTTTTTTAAATGTAACGATTAAAAATAAAAAAAAATGTAACGATTAAAATTAAAAAAAATGTAAAGATTAAAATTAAAAAAAATGTAACGGTTAAAATTTAAAAAAATGTAACGATTAAAATTTAAAAAAAATGAAACGATTAAAATTTAAAAAAAATGTAACGATTGTTTAAAAAAAAGTGTAATGATTTTTTAAAAAAAATGTAACAATTTTTTTTTTAAAATGTAACGATTAAAATTTAAAAAAAATGTAACGATTTTTTTAAAAAAAAATGTAACAATTTTTTTTAACGAAAGTAACGATTTTGTTGTCCAGTAACGATTTTGTTGTAAAATTTGTTGTAAACTTTGTAATGATTTGTAATTAAATGTAACGTTTTTTTGTTGTTGTTGTAATTAAATGTAACGATTGTTGTCCAATAACGATTATTTTGTAATTGATTTTGTTGAATTAAATGTAACGATTAAAAAAAAAAAAAAAGCTTAATGTAACGATTTTTAGAAAGAAATGTAGCGAGAGTTAAAATGTAACGATTTAATTGTAACGATTTGATTTCAAAAAATATGTCACGATATATGTGTTGTAACGATTGTTTTTTATGTGTAACGATTATTTTTGCCATTATTTTAGACAAAAACTTGCGTGAGACCGTTACACGGTGTTACGGTCGTGTGACGGGAAAAAGTATCATCTTTTTGTAGTAAAAGTATCACTATTATTAAATAAAAGTATCACTTTTTTTGGACTAAAAAAGTATCATCTTTTGTACCGAAAGTATCACATATATGACAGAAAAAAGTATCACCTTTTCGTAGTAAAAGTATCAATGTTATTAAATAAAAGTATCACTTTTTTTGGACAAAAAAAGTATCACTTTTTGTACCAAAAGTATCATATTTATTTGTAAAAATATCAGTATTTTTAAAGTATCACTATTTTAGGTAAAAGTATCGCTATTTTGGGTAAAAGTATCATTTTTTCCTGTAAAAAGTATATTTCGTCACACGCTGTCATACCGTATGACCGCCACACGCAAGACTCACTCATTATTTTAATACTAGTCAGCATCAAAAAGCTAAAAAATATTACTTTTTACTTTTACAGTGGGTACAATTATTTAAAATTTTAATTATGGATATAAAAGTTTTTCACTATCTACCTTACTTCTAATAGTAAAATCGTTGAAATTTGGGTCTGGCTGATGTGTCTTTTTTTTAGAGTTTTGATTTTTCTTAAAATGTTAATTAGCTAATATATTCAAGTAAATGGGTGTTTGAGTAATTTCAGCATCCATTATGGCGTAAAACGTTGGGAAACTAATGAACTAATGGATTAGTTTCAATAAAATAACAACTGCAGTGTATCATTAAACCCACGATCTATTAAA
>JAUEKW010146025.1:0-10405 GCA_032274785.1 Ajuga reptans
ATTTAGATCATGTCTTGTTGTTTGGATCGTCGGTGACGACAGGTGTTCCAACAACCGTACCGTACCGTCCCGATTTTTTGGATTGGTTTTGGATTCTCATTTTTAAAATAACCAAAGTTTGGTATGCATCTGGATATTTTCAAATATTCGATCCACACCGTACCACGCACACCCCTACGGTAGAGATTAATCTGTGGCCACTAGCATAAATTACAAGATACTCAACTAATTAAAGTACAATCAATTCCCTATTAGAGCATTTATGTTACAAGTGAGCGAATGATTAAATTTTAGTCGATGCATTTAAGTGGTGTAATAGGAGATGTGACATCATTGTGTAACAGGGGATCCGTAACCCTTTTTATATTGTCTGTTTCCAATTTTTAAGGAGTAATATTGAAAAATATGGAAATAGAAAATTAAAAAGACATATTCATAAACATTTCACGAAACTTAAAACTATGACTAAAGAAAAATGCAACAGTATTTAACTTTTTTATTAGTTCCTTACTCCCTAGATGTTGGTTTTATGAAGTGAAATACAATACGAACCTCTACTCACACATTGATCAACACTACGTATGTTAACTTAATCCCACAAAATTTAAAGATTATTTTTTTTTAAACACAATATTTAAGTATTTTGCATTAAACAGGAGACAAAATGAGTTATAAAAAAAATTCTTTTTAATTTAAAATTATTACTAGGCTGCTGTTAAATATTGTACTTTTTTTTGTTTTTTATTTTTTGTTTTTTGTTTTTTTTGTTTTTTGTATGGTAGTAGAAGTGGAATTTATGGGGAAAATTGAAAGATATCATTTTCAACTATATTAGACTTTCTTGCCATGCAACTTGTAAGGTGGCTTAAGTTCTTGAACATTACACGACTCCACTTGATGATGACAATTTAATAAATTAATAAATTTTCTTAATATAGTAAAGTATTCATGTAAATTTTTTTTAGTACAAATTCTAATTAGGTAGGATCGGTGGGAATTAATCTCTAGCTACTGATCTAGATTATAAAATGTTTAACCAACTAAAGTATAATCAATTTCATATTAGAGCATTTATGTTACAAATTAACGACGGATGAAATTTTAGATTTAAGAAATATAGAACGATTTTGTCAAGACGAATCTATTGATGGTGGCGGCCATGCAATTACACGTCAGAAAATACGGTTAATGTTGTAATTAAAAAAGAAAATTATGAAATTTTAGTTTTGAGGAATATAGAACGATTTCATCAAGACGAATATAATGATGTAGTGGCGATGCAATTACATGTCAAAAAATGTGGTCAATGTTCTAATTAAAAAGAAGAATTGAAACTTGGTAAAAAGAAAAAATGCAACCTTTTAAATTTCAAGTTATAATTGAAGAAATTTACTCAAAATTAGTAATTTTTTTTGCGATTAATTCTTAAAAATTATAAATTGTAATGTAGGTCTCAAGGAGGGGAAGCAGCTTGCTTTGCTTTCATTTCGTTCATACTTCTTTTGTGATATCCTTGCAGATTGCTCGAAATCAGCGAGCACCGATTGATATAAAAAATCGATATGTTACAATTTAGAGCAAATGCTCTTCTATCCGTGGTGGGTGTAAGTTAATGTGTACACTGTTGATGTGTAAAGATCCCTTCTCTAAATTATTAATATAGCAATTAAGTGCATTTCGTAAGACCTTAACACATCAGCTGGTGGCACATTAACGTACGTCCACCGCGCGGTACTAGGTAACCTATATTCCAGTTGATGCAGAACAAATATTCAAGTATGAACGTAATCAAGGCGTGACTTTTCCAAGTTGTAAAGGGCTATTATTTGGGCAAAATAAAATATGACTTTTCCGAGCTTTTTAAGGGTATTGATGGTGACTTTTGTAACTTTATTTTGATAGACTCATCGTGGGCCAATATGTCGGCCCAATGGGCCAAAATTTCCACTTTTTCTGTTAGCTGCTGACAGATCATAAGTTGAGGCTGGGCCCAGATAGCGACGTTGCACCTCCCATTTTCTTTTTTTTTTTTTTTTAAAAAAATTAAATTAAATGTGTATCTTAAAAAAAAAAAATCCTTTTTTTTTCTTTAATATATAGATTAGTTCAATGGAGTAACTAATTTAGAATTTTTAGCTTACATGAGTGGTTTTGGTTTTAAACGATTGAGTTTTTTTTACATGAGTGGACGTTGAGTTTTTTGCTTGCACTAGTAGTATTTGTCTAACACGACGGATTGTCTTTGCTTATACGAGTGGGTTTTGGCTTACACGGCTTAAGAAAAGAAGCTAATAAGGTCGAAATGTGTTCGTCCTCAAATCTCCATCTTCTCCGTTTAGTGTAGTCCGAACTCATTCTGTTGGACCTGCAAAAATCACGCCAGGGAGGGCCCCGGTACGGTCCGTTTAGTGTAGTCCGAACTCGTTCTGTTGGACCTGCAAAAATCACGCCGGGGAGGGCCCCGGTACGGGGACTCTGACGCTCAAGTCAGTTCCGAATCCATCAGTCGAAAGCTATGAATATTCAGCAAGAATATGTAGAGAAGATGTAGATAATGTGTTAGAATACTTGCCTTATTTTGTTAAAGGGAAGGGGTGTATATCAGTATATATAATGCTTTTACCTGAGGGCATTATCGTTATTATGCTGCATTTAGGGCAACTTTAGGGCTAGGCCTGCAATATGCTTTTTCGTTTTGGGCCTGTGCCTTTAACGATGGATAATCAGATGTGGGACTTCCAAAGTGCACCATTTTTCCTTATCAGAAGCTTACACGAAAATTAAGCAGAAAAGATGAGGGCTTTGGTGTTGGGACAATTGCAAGCCCAATATTATTGATTGGGCTTCAAGAAAATATCTATTCTATGAGCCCAGATAGAAATACTAGTGTCATAGCGTTTGAGGCCCAAAAGTCAAATAAAGATAAGGGCAAAGTATTGGGATCACCGGATCAGGCCTGCTTGTTACAAATTGAAGGCCCAATTTTATTGATTGGGCTTAAAGACAACATATATAATTTATGAGCCCATGTAGAAATACTAGTGTTTATGGATTTTGTGAAAAATAAAAGGGAAATTACATTTTAAGGTCCCTAAAGTATCAAGGTTTATTTCAATTGGTTCTTAAAGTACCGTTTTGTTTTAATTGATCCCTGAAGTTCGAAAATCATGTTTTAGTTGGTCCTTAATGTATTTTTTGTTTTAACTAGTCCCTAAAGTTTAAAATTATTTCAATTAGTCCTTAAACTATTACAAAAATCTATCTTAAAGCTCCTAATAGAAAAATACTTAGGGTCCTTACGATATATATTTTTGTAATAGTTTAAGGACTAATTAAAATAATTTTAAAATATTAGGGACTAGTTGAAACAAAAAATACTTTAGGGATCAATTAAAACAAAATTTTAAAACTTCAGGGGCCAATTAAAACAAAACTGTACTTTAAGGACCAACTGAAACGAACATTGATAGTTTTAAAATAAAGACGATGTCACTAGATCAACAATATTTAGACATGAAAATATATATAGACACGGAGATGGATACACGCAGTGGCGGACCTACATAGGGGCTAAGGGGGGCATTGGACCCCCCGACTCCGTGAAAATTGCTACTATATATAGGTGTATTTCGATCGATTTTACTATAAATTAATTAAATAAAATAAATAATTGTATTGTTTAACTTGAAATAATATTTAATAGTAACAAGTGGATGTAAAAAAGAAATTAACACTTAATTGCTAACCTAGTACTAAAATAGGCCCATGAGAACCAATAGACCTAAACTCGAACTCACACAAAACAAGTCAAATAACTTAGTACCGATCAAATAGAAAGTGTTATTTATGTGTAATCATGTTTCTTTAGATTTATATTATCCTTATTATATTATTGTTAGTTGGACCCGACCTCGAACTCTCAGAAAAAAAATCCAAATTTTTTTCCGGGGGCGCTGCCCCCGAACCCCCATTATTGGGCCCCCTCGTCGTAATTCTTGGGTTCGCCACTGGATACACGGGTTACTATTATATTGTAATTTCAAATAGAGTGGGAATTTCTTAATAAGGATTCAGCTAAAGTTCAGTGTATGTAAGTTAGGCGATTTATGATTTTAAAAAACGTATTTTGTGGGAATTACTTATTGATCACTTCACTGGTCAGATTATAAAGTGCTTTATTGACTGAGATATATTTTTAGATGGATGGTTATAAAATAGGCGACCAAACCAAACTTTTTGAGTCATATTTTTAGATGGATGGTTATAAAATCCTATATCTTAATTTTTTTTTTTCTTTTGTAAAATAAAATATTGAAGATTTCCTAATTAATTTAACCATTAATTCATTTGTCCTTTTTCAGAAAAAGAAAAAAGAAAAGTTGTATCTGTCCTTAAAGTTTCAAAAAAATGAATATATAAAAATATTCATTATTTTTGCGATTTTAGTTCGGAATTCTTCAGAGAGACAAATCCCTTGCTCTGTTCGAGCTCATCTGTATATCAATGGCTGCCAATTTCTGGACTTCATCTCACTAGTAAGTCTTATGAGGGGCGTGAATTTGTGTTTTGAATTAATTGGTGTAATCTGTTATTTTTGGTTTGGTTGTGACAATTCAGCAAACAGCTTCTGGACACGGAAGAGGTGGATGTTGTGCACCCACTGGATAAAGAAAGGGGCATCACCGTTGATGATTTCAAGCTCATCAAGTTTCATATGTCTAATTGTATGGCGTTCGTAAGATGATTTCAAGCTCATCAAGTTTCATATGTCTAATTGGGGGATTTAAGATTGTGATTTGTTCATACATATATGTATATTGGAATGTTCTTTCCTTGAATTATTCGTTAATCTAATAATTTTGAAAAATTATTTCGAAATGCATAGTGTATTTACTGTCATATGTTGCTATTTCCCGTTCGACATTTTATCCTCTTTCTGTGTTACTACAACTGGAAATACTGTCTTTTCCTTGAATGGTTTGTTAATCTGATGATTTTGAAGAATTATTTCGAAATGTATAGTTTATTTACTGTCATTTGTTGCTATTTTTTTGTTCAAAATTGTATCTTCTTGCTATGTGTTATTAGTATTACAACCGGAAATACTGTCATCTGTTAGATCGCTTTAACGTTTGCCTCTTCATTTCCTCCCTTTTGATGTCAGACATTTCGAAACTGGCCACGCAAGTGAAAGTCCGTCAAAGGTTTGTTTGTTTGTTTAATTTTTGGCACTACGCCTTTAATGATTTCTTGATCCTTTTAGCTCAATGAAGATAATCACCTGTAGATATATTAAAAAGAAAACTAAAGAATCATAACTCTAGACGGCCTCTAAAACTTTGTGTGATGCATCGAAGACATTGAACTTTAAAAAATGTATGGTTAAGTATATGAGTTTCAATTGGTTGACTTAAGGGTATTACTTTGTGCTAAATTTGGTTCTGTATTAACTTCAGTAAATATCTATTTCTGCAACGGCTTTCTTGTCTATTTTTCCAGCTCCATCAATTTCATAGACATCTTACGTGTTGATTTACTTCTCAGGGTTGTTGGTACAGCGATTGCATACATGAGACGTGTCTATACCAAGTATGATTTATTTAAGTACCAATATTGTGTGGTAATCTCTGCTGCGAATTCTTGCTTTTCAATTGTAGAATCCAAGCCATTGGATATTTGTTACTGATAATTTCATGTGATGTTTGAACTAGGGACAGGAGTACTAAAGTTTGAGCTAAACATAAACATAAGTACTTCCTATATTGTGTTTAGTTCGCCTCCGTTCAGTTTCAGTTGCAAAAAGTAATAAATAAATAAATAGTACAGTTCTCTACGTCCAGTTATAAGTTATAACTTTCAGAAATGTCCGTATCCTTAAACCTATCTAGCTTCCATGTCTGTTGCCAATGTCCAAATGTTCAAAATAATATTCTAAAGGTTTATTGCTTGAGGGCAGTTATTCTTCTATCTAAAGCTAAAATTAATTCATTTTCAGGAGAAGCATGACGGAATATGATCCTCGTCTGGTTGCTCCAACCTGCTTGTATTTAGCATCTAAAGCTGAAGAAAGCACAGTGCAGGCGAGGCTACTTGTATTCTACGTGAAGAAAATAGCGACTGCATGTATATTTTCCTTCTTTTCATGCAAGATTGTTTCATTTTCGTCCAGTTATCTTCTTCTTTTGCATGATAAGTGGCAAAACCACCTTTCGGCTTTGGCAGATAATGATGACAGGTATAGATATGAAATCAAAGATATACTGGAAATGGAAATGAAAATTTTGGAAGCCCTCAACTATTATTTAGTTGTATTCCATCCTTATCGAGCACTGACTCAGTAAGTGTATCTCCAAATACACATAATTTATGTAACTAGTCGTATTTGATTGTATGTATCTCATTTTTTATTCTTCATACCCTCCTGTACATCAGCATACGTCAAAGAAGAGAATACATAATTCACTTGTCTTTTCCTTTGTTTGGGTGGTTGAGTGAAAGTCTTAACACCTTTATTCACTTTTAATACCCATTTCTGTAATCTTGAATAGCTATTATGTGGTCCGATTTACTTATGCCTACATTTACCAAAATATCTTACAGTTGTGCAATATATAGTTTACACTTTACAATCCATCAATTTCATTTTGCATTCAGAAAACTCATATCCTTTTACAAACTTCATATATAATATTGATGGGTGCACACGCACACTGATTAAATGCTAACTACAATTTTTTGCAACGTTTAGGTTACTTCAGGACGCTGGCATGAGCGATGCAACGCAGCTAACTTGGTAATCTTTGCCTTTCCGAGTTTTTTGTTTCATACACACGACATGAATATCTAGCCCTTTAGCTTCTTTTACTTTTAGGAATCAATAGAAGTTCCTGAATCAAGCATACTATGCCCTAAACCAAATTCTTTATCTACTATTGATTTCCAGTCAAGTATGCAATCATTTCTGTTCCATTTTAACTTCTTTTGTTTTGCTGGTATTCATCTAAGCACTTGCTTTTGAGAAACTCGACTTGGATTTTGTAACAGAAATCTTCTTGCGAAAGCTTATTTCTTGATGCTTTCTTCCTTTAGAGAGTATTTGGCTAAGCTTATTTCGAGCATCTTGTCAGCTCCAACATCTTATAAGTTGTCTCAAGAACTTATAAGTTAATAAAGTATTTGGATAATGGAGATTATAAGCTTGCAAGTGAATGAAGGGATTTAGCTATGGATTTGCCGGACGAATTTGAAATCCACCATCAAACACACATTTTGATTAGTGTGTGTGTATTGTGTGTGAAGTGTGTGTAATATGTGTCATTTGATGTGATTTGTAAGATCTTAAGCTCATAATTACATCTTATAAGTTGTTTAACATCTTATAACAGTAGGCAAACGCCCTCTTAGTGCAAAGAATCCCGCTAATCTATACTCTCAATCATCATTTTGTAGGGGACTTATAAATGACACTTACAAGATGGATTTGATCTTGACACAACCTCCTTACTTGATCGCATTAGCCTGCTTATACATTGCAAGTGTCCAGAAGGAAAAAGAAAACACAGCCTGGTTTGAAGAGCTTCGAGTTGACATGAATGTGGTGAGTCGACTCACCAAGTAGTGTAAATAATGCAGTTAAAAATTCTTCGTTTGTCTATTCCAAAATCCCGATTTTTCTGTGTGTGTGTTACTCAGGTGAAAAATATCGCAATGGATATATTAGATTTTTATGACAGCCACAAACATATTTCGCCAGAGGACAGGGGCACTGCTGTTATGAACAAACTAGGCAGATGATTGAGTGCTGCTTTTCCTTCAAATTGTCATTTACGATTGGCCTAGTTTGATTGCCCGACGACTTGATTCCGATGCAGACGATTAAGAGACGCAGGGTTTCTAGGTTTTGTCACAGAATCCTAACCCGTTGAGAAATGCATACCCCTGTTGTTGCATTAATATTTGATGGTTGCATTTTCCAAATATTTAACTGCCAATATTTTCTGAGTGATTTTAGTGATCTGAAATCCATTTTATATGAGCAATTTTTGTGTCTACATTTGGATTGAGGATTTTGAAATCTATCAAGTGATTTCGGGTCAATGTATTTAGAACTCATTGTATTTGCTCACGGTATGATTTTGCGAGTGTGTGCAAGGGGAAAGAGCCAATAAATTCATAGATTTGATGGGTTGCGGATTTTAAATCCATCCTTGAAGTCCATTCGTCAGTCAAATACTTGCCTACTTAGTTGGGTACGACTGGGACAATCCACTAGGTGGAGCCCAATTAATCTCCTTCATCCACCAAAACAACGCGGATTGTCCAGTAAAGACTAAAAGTACCTCAATATGAGCACTTCCAAGAATTGTTTCTTTAAAGTTTCTCTAAAAATTGAACCATTTCTTTGAAATTTCTTCTACCTGAAAAATGACAATATTCTTGATCAATGACCTGAACATGATCTACAATAACAAAACCCAAAATCAATATCATCTCCTTGAACATGATCTATCAGAACAAAACCCAAAAACGGTAGTTATTTTTGTCCCATCAAGGTGCAATTGAAGCATCCTCTTTCTTGAACAGTTCTTCTTCCTCTTAGCTTTCGTCACAAGATTTGTGGCAATTATCACGCACAGAGATTCTCTTTCCTATTTCTTCCCCTTCTTAGCTTGCTTCTTTGCTGCAAGAGATAATCGAAAAGCTGTAAGATGTATGCTTTAGTTAGACTGAACAAGCTATTAGAAACAAGGAAGCTATGGGAAAACCTAGTCTCCTTTTTGCCTCAGACTTTGCGAAGAAATCCCTCCATTCATCAGTTAGAACGAAAACAGGATCATCTTCTTCCTCCTCTTCTAGCTTCTGATCCTCCTCCTGAATCATCCTTGTACAAATCAAAGCAACGAAGAGAGAGAAACGAAGTCAATTGATGCTCAAAGATCAGTCTAAGAGAGTGTTTGGCTAATCTTATAAGCTTCTTAAAATATTTTATACGATGTTTGAGAGCTTATAAGCTATTAAGAATTTATTTGGCAAAATAAGATGTTAAAGAACTTATAAGATGTAAAGCTAAGTTGTTGGAGCTTATTAAGCTCTACGAAAAATAGTACTAGTCCATCTTACTTTTTTAAGATCTTATGAGTCACATTCAAATTATACAAACTACAGACTATACACACATTATCTTCAGACGCAATGCACACAATTCACGCACTTCATATATTAAACACACTACAAAATTCACGCAGTAACCAAAATGTGTGTTTGATGGTGGATTTCAAATTCGTTCACCGAAGTCGTAGCTAAATCCCTTCATCTGATATGAATATTGACTTATAAGCTCTTGAGAAATTACGTATTATAAGCTCTTAAAATAACTTATAGAATGTTTGAGCTTATAAGATGCTTGAAATAAGTTTAGCCAAAATACCTTAGCTAATAGATTTTCATGAAATCTTGTTTTACACTTTCATGAAATCTTGTTTTACATATCCTATCATGAACCCTGCTACAGAATGTATTCATTAACAAATATTTAGAACAAACGAACAACTGCACATTACTGAATTTGAAACTAGTAACAACAAATTACATTATACTGAAGCCCTAAATAAAAAAAAAATTAATCACCTGCTGCTAGAATACACAAAAACCTAAAAAATGGGAACATAATTCAGTAGAAACCCAAAATAATCATTACTTTATAGTAAGAACAACAAAATACAGATCTTCGAACTACGTAAAACAGAACTAACAGCAGAAAGTTAATAAAAAAAAACGGAAACGGAAATCAAAACGTAAAATTGAGGGGTTTTTCTTCTTTTCTGATATAGAACTTACTGGGAATCATCGAGTGTTAGATCGAGATGTGTATCCGAAAAGCTTAATTGGGGATCGGGAGTAATGGAAGCAAGGGGTTCTAGGTTTTGAGGATAGGGGTAAGTGGTGGAGAAAGAGCATGATGGAGAGTGATTATTTGGATGCAAAATTGAGCGGTGGAATGGGCAGTGGTGAGACACGTAAAATAAATGGTGGTGGCGGTGGTGGTGGTGGTGGCCGCCGCGTTGATGGTGGTGGTGGGGATGGAGCGAAGAAATTTTGCCGCCATTGTTGGAATCCATTTTGTGGAGGATTCCCGGGTCGCCCGTAACTGTAAGTCAATAAAGCTTAAAGCAAAAATCTTATTTTCCCCTTTTCTTTATATCTTTTTATTTTTATTTTATGGCTCAATTTTTTTATTTTAATTTCTTTTTCTTTAAAATAATCTCTATTTGGCTTTATTTATTTTTTTAAGAAATGTTGTTCATACATTGTATAAGTTATTATTATTAGTTAGGGCATGTTTGATTGGGGGTTAGAGTGTGTTAGGTAAGTAGGCTGAGGTAATTCTGAGTGGGATTAAGTAGGG
>JAUEKW010146036.1:0-10404 GCA_032274785.1 Ajuga reptans
GCAAACACGTCAAAACACCCAACATAACAAAATCCTTATAAAACGACCAAGAATACATGCAATTGCTCTCAAATATGTTATTAAAACGAGCCTAAAAGCATGCATAAATGATGTATATCACCCAGCGGCCCCTATAGATCTGCCACTGGCCAAACACCCTCTTAATCATATTCATACATATATACTACAATCCCATAATGAGCACATATTAACTAGCTGGTTTATCAAAATTTTCCCTAAAAAATAAAATTATCCTATTTAAAATTTAGAGATTAAATATTTACAAACTAACGGCGAGGACATTAACAACATGAATGATGAATTTACTATGAACAATTATAATCTAAAAAATGTACTATATAGAATTTAACAACCATGGCAGCATTTTGGTATGTACTATAGAGAACAATGAATTTATGATATTTACAACAAAAAACGAAAGAAAAAGAAAAGGATATTTTTCAGTTTATTTCTGTTTTTCCTTATATTCTTTTTGAGGTCCTCATTTCACAAGTCTCTCTCCACCCCCGCCCCTATTTCTGTTCCGTTGGTTCTCTTCTTCACCGAGTAACCGCCAAACAGCTGATATATTCACTTCCTGAGATGACTACTATCCTGGCGGGGCACCCCCCGACTAGATTTCCCGCGGTTGGAGATAGTTTTAATCTTCTTAATAAAGGTGCTGATTGCAGAATCCTCTGTTTCCGGATCACAAATTCGGACCCTAACATCAGTACACGTTCGACCGGTGGTCCTATACGGCGGCGATTTAGTGATTCTTGGGCGATTTTTGCTGGAAAATTGGGTGATGGAGTTGAAGGAGATGGCGATTCCGAGGACGATGTCAGCCGGGAAGATTCTCAGCGAAGCGGAAGTGATCCTGTTAGTGGACCTTCAACACATACCTACTCTCTCTCTACCTTCTGCATTCTGTTTTTGTTGGTTGTCGACAGGGACGGAACTAGGGGGGGGCGGGGGGGGGGGGGCGACCGCACCCCCTCAAATTTTGCTGAGATGTTATTGTGGCTTATATATCAGAGTGAAAAGAGTTTGCAGTCAAATTTTGCTGTTTTCAGCTACACTACTAAATTCAGCTTTGAGATAGCATAGATAACTGGAAATTTGCTACTGACTGAGATAGGCGCCAAATAACTGTGTTCCTTTATTTTTAAAATTTGATCCGTCGTTGATTGTTTGTCTGTTGTTTTGCTATAATAACTGATGCTGCTATCTGTTACGTATTTTTAAGCTTATAGTTATGGGGCAACATGAATAGTATCCTTTCTGTATAAGGATTGATGTTTTATATGCACATCTTAAAAACATGTATTTTACCCACTTCTCTGAGACTTCGCAAGATATCTCGAAGCTTATGAGCTTCGAAATATGTTTTCCACTTGGTACTTATGAGGTAAAACTATCCCACACGGTAAATAATGTTTGGAGGTTTGAGAAATTATAATGTTAGGAGGTTTGAGACTTCATCGAGAAGTGTTGGATGAACTCTGAAATATTTATTGCCAGGAGGTTTGAGATATTATATGTCGAAGCTCATGAATAAGCTCATCCAATACTTCCTGCTGCTCATGAGCTTCAAGACATGCACCAACATATCCCGAAGCTTATGAGCGTCGAGTTATGTTGTCAAACTTTGAGATATATCATGAGCTTCTAGAAGTGGGTTAAAAACATGGTATTTTTCAAATAGTGTATATATTCATTTTCTGCGGAATGGGGATTTTGTAATCACTAGGCGTTATGATTTTTGGTCTTATTGTGTGCATGCTTAGTGAGCCTGAGCGTAAAGTACTTGTTTGGTACTTATGATGTAGTTATAAGTGGACTTATCATACGTATTCTGTTAAATTCCCTAGATTGTGGTAACCTATGGGGACTGATAAAATCTTTTGGAGTAACTAACTGTCTCTGTAAACCAAACATTTAAAATTGCTTGTTTGTACGTTTATGAACAAAAGAAACACATAAGGCTGGAGAACCTTACCCTTTTTTCTCTGGACTTCAACTCCTGATCTTCTAGTTCAACTTTTTTCCATGATAAGCTTATTAACTCTATTGTGGTTTGTACTCAGCCAGCTCCGTTGGACAACTTATGAGAAAGCATCATTATTTTCTGTTTTTCAGGTTAATAGTGACATACTAAGGGAGAACCTTGAAAAAATTGTTGGGGCAGATGACTCTAGATTCAGTGGGATAGATCTTGCAACTCTTATACGGAAAAAATATGGAAGGTCATATGACGTTCAATTAATCAAGAAGGTGTGTAGTTTCTCTCTACCCTTTGAGTGTGGTATATTATGGCCTTAAACAGTTTGATGTTCCATTCACTTCTCCAAGTGTGAGCAAAGGTATCATATAAATGAGGTCTACTAGGAGTTTGCCCTACCTATCACCAGGATATGAGCCTGGCTGTTTGGGATTGATGGTTTAATATCTTATAGAATGTATTGTTGGCATTTGCCTTTCCATTTAAACCATGTTAGTTATTTTTATATGATCTTGTGAAACACTTGTAACCCAACCCATCTTTGTCCAGTCACTCCTGCATATCAACTGATTGATGGATTGAGAGTAGATAATCAGATTACAATTACCTCCCAGGACAACAACAGCAGTAGCTATACTCGTTCTTCTGTAGTATCTTTTTTTATTTTTTAGTTAGCAATGACTAGATTCCATCTCCATAGATGTAGTTAGACATACCTTGGATATGCTATGATTCATACGTTACAACAGTTGGGTTCTTGTGATTCATACGTTTACATTTTTATGTGCTCATTTAAAGCATTTGGATTTGAGAGGCTAAATCTACTTTAAGCTCCATGTGAATAATTGAGAGAGAACTTTCTGTCTGGTCATGCAGGAGTTTATGGGCAGAAACCTCCTCGCACTGAATGTCATGTGGAAGTACATGGAGCAGGTGAGTTGGGTTCTTGATTGATCAAAATATTAGAATAGGTCATTATTGCCTTATTCTGCATCTAATGGAAATTTGGAGTGGTAGAAATGATTAATTATACTATAGAGCTTTGATGTATCCAACCATATTTAAGAGCATTATTTCTTAGTGATCTAATACTACAAAAAATTGCAGTAGACCTGATGCCTTAGTTTTCAATAACATTTATATTGCTCAAACTTGGCTCCCTTTCACAACTTAGTTTATGCCCCTTAATCTTCATCATAAATAAATTAAAAAGAAAGGAGAAGGTGACATCTCCATTTAGGAAGTTTTGTATGTGCTGATGTATATCTATGCATATCTACGTTTATAGGAACACTTTGAGGCAATAAGAATTTCAATACAGCAATATTGGAATCTTATTACCTTGGTGGAAGTAGCAAAAGTGAGGCTTGTGATGTCAAGCATGGTTGTTAGAGCTTGTAATTTGAGGTGGTAATTATCCACTTTCCAGGATAGTTAGCGGTTGCATTAGCTGCATGAGTTTTGCCTCAATTCTATGTTATTGCAACTGTGTAAATCTGCGAAAAGGATAAAAAGATATCAAAACCTAAAAATAGTAAAACCTCTTCCGTAGTCGGGGTGTATGCTGTTAATCCCATATAGTTCATCGAACCCAAAACCAAAAGAATATAGAGGGGAACTAGCACTTTAAAAGTCATTTGGGAAGAACTTTTGGTATCTTTTCCTTCTTTCTTTGGGGGCCCGTAGTGTAGCCTTGAGTTCTTGTTCTCTTGACCAGCTTATATGGACTCTAATAAACAAACCAATTGGCTTCCATGTTCCACCCTCTGAAATGCATCGCAGATGCTTGGATTATCACACTCCTTTTCATGTCCAAGATAAGTTATTAGTCCTAGAAAAAATACTTACAACTCTACTTTAATGTGATCAACACTTTTTTAGCATTGACCTGTACCATAATATTGTTAAACCACAGACAAATCTATTTTTAATTCTCTTTGGTTAGCTGTTAGTGTAGCCTGTAAGGAATTTCCAACTTCAGTAATTTCACAAAAACAAGTATGACCTTTCCCATAAAATATCGCTGGGTTCTTGCAGGGGTTGGTCCTGAGGTTCCTTTAAGAGTAACGCCTGTTTGTACCATTTCAACTGAGGCTTTAGCCAATCAATCATTTTATGCTCTCTTGTCTAGTTTGGCAGAAGTTATACCCCCAGGACAAGCAGATTCTGTCACTTCTCTTTGTTGATATTACTTCAATCAGCTTTTGTCCTCTTTTCTCCCTCCAGATAATATACATTTCCTCCCTTGGCATTTAGTATTGTTAGCTTAACCCATGTGTACCGGACTTGGTATTAGATAAGAACTTTTTATGTATTTGAATAACATTTAAGTAAATTAACCGTGAACATTGTTATACAAGTGAATAGAGAAATCTGTTACTTGTAATCTATTCAGTCCCCTCATCAAGTGTAAGATCAATATTATACGAGGCATGCATTCCAGCTTCGGTTTCAACAGTGCCTATTAGTAGTTTCTGGTACTTTGACTGAAATATGACATGATGATCATAGGCTGACTGTAATTGGAGCCCAAGTCTAAGATTAGATGAAGAATGTAGAGACCTGAATAGCTTGTGTTACTTTTGCCAATACTTTTAATTATTTATGCAAGTAGCCATGTCCATAATTGGGCTGAGATGTCTATGCAGTCTAAGGTCTGAAGCACTAGTGACTATTATGGCAAATATGTATTTTGTCCAAATATATACTCGTTGTGACATCATTCACCTAGTTTCTAACATAAAACCCATATATTCCATCTGAAAACCTACCATATAGGGTGTGGTTGGATGAATATGTGAAATTCTAGTTTGCTTTCTTTGTCGTCTCAATCTCAGCCATGTGTTGCTTGCCCTGTCTTAGAGATCCTTCCCACTGACTGAAGAAGAGTACATTTTGAGGCTTGATGACGTGGCGAACAATTTAAAATGTTGGGGAGCTGTCTCCCATGTCCGAAACAGTCTTGAAAAGTCAAAAGAACGGCCTCGGATTGGAAAGGTGAAACCCTCGGCTTTTCGTATCTTCTTCTATGTAATGCAGCAACTATACTCACTAACACCTTGCCTATATATTGTCTCCTCAATTTACATGATGGTTTGTGATAATTACAAATACTACACTTGGGTTTAGCCTCATTACCAAAAAAAAAATTCCAATGAAGTTTGTTTTTCTTACAAATATCCTTTTAGCGTATTACTAGCAAGTAGCAACCCCTTGACACCCCACCCCCCCCTCCAAAAAAAAAAAAACAAACAAACAAATAATTGGTGCATGGTTACAAACTTTCGTGATCTCTCTCTCTCTCTCCCGCTCTCTTGTTTAGGCTAAACCTCAAGGATAGTTTTTGTTTTAGAGGCTCATTTAAGGATAATTCCTGTGGAATGGTTCTGCAAATAATGTTTGTTATATAGATGAACGGATTTTGTGAGTCGGGCCTTGATCTTGTAAAACTTGATGGCTACCGTTTGCATGTATTGATGCAGGCAGTAAGCATCTTCATAGATATGGATGAGTCTGGTGGACGAGCCAATGAGTGGATATACAAGTAGGCCTCTTCCATACTCTACTCCTCTTACAACACTTACGCCTCAATGTTATGCCTTAGCGCACACATTCTCTGGTATACTAGCGAAGAAGCTAGGAACACGATTTTTGCTACTTCTTTCGGTTCGTTGAGAGAAACACCCAAGACTCGGTTGGCTTGCTATACAGCAATGGCATAGCAAATGAGCAAGCGCAATCGCAAAACTTACATTTGTAAAGTTTGATTTGTATAGTATGTTGTCTTCCCTTTTTGTTTGTAAATCCAAAAGAACAATATATGTTGTTGTATTGTTTGCTCAATAGGAAAAACCAAAGGACAGTAGTTGTATTGGAAATAATTGAAGCAACTTGGTGTTGATTAAAGTTAAGGGAACTAAATAGATAATTTCCCTAATGAGTCTTGTTAGACCCCATACTGGTGGAAATGTAGAGCTTCAAGTTCATTGAAGATTTGGTATATGTAGTAAAATTTTCCCTTGTTAATCCAGGAAGCTGTCACCTTTTGAGTTGCAAGAATCTATTTGGTGCATGAAATTGCAAATTGTTCATCAAGGAAACAAGATTTTATCAACAAAATAATGGGTCTGGCTAAGCTTATAAGTTCCTCAAAATATCATATAAGATGTTTAAAAGTTTATAAGCTCTTGAAATGGGTTTGGCAAAATAAGATGTCAAACAACTTATAAAATGTAAAAATAAGCTCTTAGAGCCAATAAGTTCCCAAAAAAATAAGTTGTCCTAGTCCCTCTTATTTTTTTAAGATCTTATAAATTGCACTCAAGTTATACATACTGGACACATACACACATTTTACACATTACACACACTACATATGTTTCACACACATTACACACACTACACACATTTCACACATTACACACACTACACACACTACACACATTTCACACGCACTACAAACTTTTCACACACTACATACATTTCACACATAGTACACACAGTACACACATTTCAAACACACTCCACACACACTACACACACACCACATACTACACACGTTTCACACACGCTACACACACCACATACATTCCACACACATTTCACACCCATTTCACACACTACACACACTACGCACACATTACACACACTACACACATTTCACACGTACTACACACTTTTCACACACTACATACATTTCACACACAATATACACAGTACACACATTTCAAACACACTCCACACACACTACACACACACCACAAACTACACACGTTTCACACACGCTACTCACACACCACATACATTCCACACACATTTCACACCCATTTCACACACTACACACACTACGCACACATTACACACACTACACACATTTCACAAACTACACACACATTTCACACACTATACATGTTTCACATACATTACACACGCTACACACACATTTCACACATTACACACACTACACATGTTCCACACGCACTACACACATTTCACATACTACACACATACCACACACACTACACACACTACACACACTTCACACACACTACATACACATTTCATACATTACACATATTACACACACATTCCATACACATTTCACACACTACACACTTTTCACACAAACTACACACACATTTTCACATTACACACGTTTCACATATTTCACACACTACACACACTACACACGTTTCACATACATTGCACACGCTACACACACATTTCACACATTACACGCACTCGGCACTACACACGTTTCACACACAACTACACACATTTCACATACTACACACATATCACACACACTACACACACTTCACACACTACACACACATTTCACACATTACACATATTACACACACTACACACACATTTCACACATTATACACACTACACACATTTTACATACTTCACACACATATTTTTCACACATTGCACACACTACACATATTTCACATACCTTACACACACTACACACACATTTCACACATTACACGCACTACACACGTTTCACACACACTACACACATTTCACATACTACACACATATCACACACACTACATACACTACACACACATTTCACATATTACACACACTACACACACTACACACACATTACACACACTACACACATTTTACACATTTCACATACTACACACACATTTCACACATATTATACACACTACACACACATTTCTCACATTACACACGTTTCACACACACTACACACACATTACACACACTACACACACATTCCACACATATTTCACACACTACACACATTTCACACACACATTTTTCACACATTACACACACTACACATATTTCACACATTTCACACACTATAGACAGTTCACACATTATACACTACGCACGTTTCACATACATTACACACACTACACCCACATTTCACACATTACACATATTTCACACACACTACACACACTACACACACATTACACACTACACACATTAAATCAACACATGAGACTTAGTAATTCTTGTATGCAAATTCATGAATAAAACAGCAAAAATTAAAAATTAAGGGGTTTGAAGCTGGAAAAAGCTGGTTGTAGCCACCGTGGAGTTTACCCGATAAGTGGAGTGTTGTTGTAAGTAGCAGGCTCGCTCGGTTAGGTCGTAGTTGTCTCTTTGATCGGCAAAATTGTCATAAGCGTCAGGGCCATGCCACCAAGTAGTGCGATCATTCCACTCTTCTGCAGCTTACAAATGTAGGATCAACTTTGTACCAAACAATAGAAGATGGAGGCCCCATGCACTTGTCTCGGGTTGTTTCCCTGCAGAATATAATTCACCTATAGGTCCAAACATCATAGTCCTTAGTCCAGCATTTGATTCTTTGAGTTTTATTTGAGATTTAGCAAAGGGAAAAAGTTTAGTAAGGGAGACATTGCCGAATGCACTACTCGCAAGGAGATGGTAGTAATCGGAGCAGTGGCGACTGGTGAGTTTCATTTCAAGTTAGATTATAACTACTTTTTAATTTATAATGAAATTGCCTACGTATCCTTGACCTTATGGCTTAAGTTGAAAGAATCAAAACTGTGGTGTGAGGTTTGACATCTAAACAAGCAAGGAAATCAACTTAAAACAAGAAGAAGCCAGTTGGAATTGTCCAGCAGCTCCTACAGCCAATTCTCTGATTTTGCCATTTTAACGATTTTCTGGAAAAGTCAAAACGGGGTCGTTTTGCTTGCATGGTTGGCTGTTTTTCTGTTTCTTTCTTTATTGCGTGTTGCGTAGGCTAAGCTGTTATATTCTGTTAGTTTGTTGTTATCAAACACTCTCATAAAACAGGAACAAAGAGAGAGAGAGAATAGAAAAGGTTCAGAAACACACATCGGATGTGCTTGTGTGTGTTCTTGAAGTGGATATAACTTCATCTCATCTGTAATATGTGATCACTCTGGTTTATAGTGAATTTCTGGTGTTTGCTTCTCGTGGATGTAGGATTTAATCCGAACCACGTATCTCTTTGTGTGTTAATTTCATTTCTGAAGTTCTTGAGGTGTTTCTTATTTTGATTCTTTAAGATTCAGTTTGTTCAAGTTGAGGTGTGTGTTTTTGGTTGATTGTTTGAACTTGAAAGGCGATTGAATCACAACAAAAACCCACGTAATTTTCTTGCTTTTACTTACATTCGAAACCGAGGCCGGTTCCGGTTGGCTTGCTCACTCGTCGCTTCCTTGTGAACTGGAGGTGCCGGAATTGTACACAATTGGCTCACCCTCTTCATCTTCATCAAAATTAACTTGTGCTCGTTTTTCTGTCTTTGTCCAATCTTCGAGTAAGAGTTGATTTAAATTCTAGATTTTCAACGATCAATCTATATCATTGGGCGTCTAAGTGTAGCCTCCAATGCTAAAGGCTTACTCGATGAGCACAGTTGGAGTGAGGAAAGCAAAAATCTCCTTTGCAATAATAGATAAAATTAGAAAAGAATTGACTATCCTCGACCACCACTGTAAAAGGTCGAAAGGAGTTTGAAATCCAGTTTCCTCAAAACTAGTTGATAAAAATCTTTCAACCTCCCCATAGGGATTAGATGAACCCCTCGGACGTTTTTGTGGTTGAACATCATAAAAGCTATGAAAACGTGCAAGGTTCGGATTTGATGCCCCTTGAGAAGAGCCAACATCACTACCATCACCAAATGTAATTCTATATTCTCTAAAAAGATCAAATAAAAGTTTTTTTGTGTCAGAAACAATTTGATGGGTATTTGGGGCCTCTTTTTCATTAGAAGGAAATAAAACTTAATAATACATGGATAACAATTATTTTAAGCCATCTTCTTTAACTTTTGGATATTTAGCAACTAAAAATAAATAAAAAATTTGAATAAAATATTTTAACCAATTTTCTCTCGTGGATATAATAGAAGTTTTCACAATTTCATCATCCTTATATGATGCAAAAATAAGTGCAATCTTAATACAATGATCTAAAACAAAAGGAGATGTAGGATAATAGCAACCGGATAGTTCCTTAGTTGCATCTTCAAATTTTTTTTAAAGCGTAATCAAATTAGCACATGCATCTCATTGATTGTGAAATAATGTAATACCTACTTGATTGTTGAAAAAATGCACACAATGTTTCTTTATACTCATAAGAATCATTTAACATTTTATAGGATTAAAACCACAATTCGTCCCATAACTATAGCTATTTTCGCAATAAATCCCCTAACTTTCTGCTTTTTCAAATTGGTCCCATAACTATTTGATTTGTACGCAATTGGTCCCAAATCTTGTAATGGTCCCAAAACTCATTCTTTGCAACTAAACCTAACCACAGCACTTGTTCTTATGAAAATAGATTCAACGTTTAAATGGAAATAGTCCATTACGACCATACCAGGCCCATCACTCTTC
>JAUEKW010146047.1:0-10404 GCA_032274785.1 Ajuga reptans
AGAACGTCGCTCACCATTTTGGCAATCCGAGATTTGAACTGATTCGACACGACGTCGTTGAGCCGCTATTGTTGGAAGTCGACCAGATCTACCATCTCGCGTGTCCTGCATCGCCGGTTCATTACAAACACAACCCTGTTAAGACAATTATATCCTTTTCTCACTATTTTTCGCATTTATTGAATTTATACATTTTTTTCCTCTTCGTTCTCGATGTCCGTCCAACTATAAAGTTCCAATCGTGTTCTAGATAAAACTACATCATTTTGAGAACACAAGGATGACTTAGAACGACGACATAGTTTTGTTGGAACACAATAAATTGAAATATTTTCGTGTAAATATTGTTTGTTACAAGTCCTTAATTTCCGAGTGTTCACAAGACAAATGTGGTGGGAACATTGAACATGTTGGGGCTGGCGAAGAGAGTCGGTGCGCGGTTTTTGCTAACAAGCACCAGTGAGGTGTACGGTGATCCACTGCAGCACCCTCAAGTCGAGACCTATTGGGGCAACGTTAATCCAATCGGTAGGTTATACAAAATCTATTTATTTATTTATAATAAATTTATTTATTTTGTTTCGTCATTCTTGTTTTTAGTGTGAAAAAATGCCTGTAGCCCCAAAAAGGGGAGAGAAAACCGGCTGGCGGTGCGTGTTAGCACGGCGGCATGGTCGTGACTAACGTGTGCCGTCTGTTGAGCCGCCTAACGTGTCCCTGAATAACTTTCTAGGACATATTGCCTATAGATTTTTTTTCATGGAGCCACGTGTTAGTCGTTAGTGGGTGGGTCTGCCGTTCGTCCTTTTGAATTTAATATTGTTTGGGAGGGTGACTACTCTAGTTATTACTAGTATAATCCCTATGTCCCATATAATTAAGTCAGTATTCCTTTTTATATCTCTCCCAAGTTATAATCAATTACTTTATTAAAAGAGTACATTTTCTATAAAATATTTTTACTTTATACTTTCTTTGTTTCTAAATACTAACTGCTAGTAGAAGTGTAAACGAGCCGAACCATGCCGAGCATCGACAGGCTCGAGCTCGAGCTCGGTCAAAACAGTCGAAGCTCGAGCTCGGCTCGAGCTCGAGCTCGACCGAGTATAATTTTTCTAAGCTCGAGCTCGGTTTGCTATAAGCTCGCTGAGCTCGAGCTCGGCTCGGCTCGGCTTGATTTATGTATAATCATTTCTTTTAAAACATTAATTTATTGGGATATTTTTTAATTACTAATTATTTTAAATATAAAGGGTAAACTAGTAAATATAATACAAGCTCGATTAGGCTCGTGAGCCTTCCGAGCCGAGTACTATGGTGCTCAAGCTCGAACTCGATACTTGTTCGAGTAGCTCGAGCTCGAGCTCGGCTCGTTTTTCTCGAGCCGAATTCGATCTTTTTACGAGCTGATCCCGAGTAGCTTGCGAGCTATCTCGACTCATTTACACCCCTAACTGCTAGTAGAAATATCCATCATTCTAGTCGGGGCTAGTCTTGTGCGTAGTAGCCACATGGATTTTATTCTGAAATTTTTTATTTTCTAAATAGGGTTAGAACTTGATATGAGTACTGGGTCATTAATTTAGTTATAAATTGGATCCGCCACACGAAATGAGCTTTGTGTGGCCACTACAAACAAGTTTTTGTCTTCTATAGCAAAGAAACTATTCTTTTTTTCAATATTACCCTAGATATATATTAACAAATCTCCTAAGTTTAGAATTGAAAAAAGGGATTTAGAATGATAGAGATAGATTATATATCGGTATATTTGTTCGTTGTAAGAACTTTTAATTTCTTCCCCAAAATGTAAAGTGATTAGTATTTAGGGATAGAGGGAGGCGTATATTAGTTGGGACGGATAATTCTCTATCATTATTGCCAAGTATTATAAAATAAATAAGGGTATAAAAGCAAATTTATTAGTTGAATTTCTCTTGTAAAGTACATTAAAGATATTCTTTTAATCTATGTAAAAATTGAAATATGCCAATTTTTGTGGAATAAAGAAAATATTTTATTTAATTGTTTTTGTTTTTCGTCTTCACCACCGCTATATTTTCTAGGAAAGTCACGGTGGTTTGGTGGGATTGGGTGGTGGTGGGTTGGTGCTTGTTAGTTGGATTTGGATCCGTTACAAGTCAAGTGGTAATTCAAACTTAAGATCCAAATACTTGTTTAGAATATCGAAAGTCAATTAGAGAGGGGGCTGGCGGAGGGCAAGTGCGTCATTTCATAAATTTGGGGTTTTTGTATCGTGGAAACATGACTGTTTCTCTCTGACAAGTTTGTCCAAAAATGACAAAAGAAAATTTGTGGTTTAATGTGGACAGGTGTCCGAAGCTGCTACGATGAGGGAAAGAGGACCGCTGAAACATTGACCATGGATTATCACAGAGGTGCTGGTGTTGAGGTAATTTTTTTGCTTTATTTCAATGCTAGTATGGAACAGTCAATTTCTGTATATAATTCTATATATTCAGGGACGGAGCCAGGATTTATCAGTGAGGGGGGCGAAAAATTTTTGTTGGGATATTTATCCGAATTTTTAAAATTTGAGGGAGGCAAAATCCGTATTTTTTATTACAATTACACTGTATAAGTATATATACAGTAGTGTCGTCGGAAAATTTGGGGGGTGGCCGCCGCCGCAAGCCCCCTGGCTCCGTCTCTGTATATATTGACTGTTTATAAATATTAAAAGTATATATATATATATATATATATATATATATTACGGATGTAGAAATCAACCTAGGCAGTCGTCTAGTCGTTAGGTGGTGGCTTGATGACCTGATTTTGTGATAAACAGCGCCTTTAGACGTTTTCTGGTCCTAGGTAGGCTAGTCGGGCAATTAGTCCGTCTATGCAGTCCAGATCATTTTATTTTTTATTTTTTATATAGTTTTTAAAATTTTTTATAATTTATTTTCAATTTAAGATTTATATATTATGATATCTTGAATTACATTTTAAATAGTATAATAATTTGAAATTATTAGAAATAGGATATAAGCAATAAAAAATAAGAAAATGAAAAAATAAAAATTAGGCAGCGCCAGGCTCTAGACAGTTCTAAATCTGCTCGACTACCAATTTTCGACTTCTACAACTATGTACTCTCCTTTTTATAAAAAGAGTTTTGTATCAGAAATAATTTTTATTCTAAAATAAGAGTAAAAGTTGATTTTGTTACAGGACTCTCTTTATGGAACGGAGGAAGTATATTATACGTAGAAGGTCCCGATAAATTGTATTGGAATTATAAAAGCCCTTATCACTTACGAATTACAAGTAACTAGATGATATCTCCCTTGTTTTCCTGGCGAAATGCATTTATATCCTGAAATTTTCAGCTTTTGTCTTGTTAGGCCCTGCTAAATTTATGTTATTTTATTAAGTCATCAAGTTTTAAATTTTACTAACTTCGTTTTCTTTAAAATTTTGAATCAAGTTAGTACAGCAATATCTGAAAATTCAGGAGTAAATAAATTCTGAAAGATGAAGAGCAAGGTAAAACAAAAAATATATAGAAGTTTTTAGTAAAATGAATTCTGCCTTTTCTCTTCTCTTTTTGCCTTTTCTTCTTCCCCTGTCACACATAATCACAGCCATTTTTGTAAATTGAGATTGGAAAATAACGTATTAGTGTGAATGAAAACGTGCAGGTTAGGATTGCTAGGATCTTTAACACATATGGTCCCCGTATGTGCATTGATGATGGTCGTGTTGTCAGCAACTTTGTTGCTCAGGTAAACTATGTCTCTCTTTTTTCTTTTCTTTTTTTTTGGTATTATTTATTAGAAACCAAAATTTAATGTTACATAATATTTATTATTGTTGTGGGGCAGGCTTTGAGGAAGGAGCCATTAACTGTTTATGGTGATGGCAAGCAAACAAGAAGTTTCCAGTTTGTTTCTGATCTGGTAAGCATATGTGCATCATTTCTTTCTTTTCCTGTTATTAACACGTTTTGATATTCTTATTACAATAAGTTAATTTAATTTGGGTGGTAGAATCATGTTTTGTGTGAACATTCTTGGTTGGGATTCACTTTTGTCTGAGAATCACTCTGTTTTCCCACCCTGTTGGTTCTACCCATTCTTCGTATCAAACGCGTCACTCTGAACTGTTCGTATTTCTTGTTTCAACTTATGTTGCAAAAATTCGTGACTAGCTCTGAGTAGCCCTGCCTTATGTGCTACGCTTCTATTAGCTGCCTATTGTTTTACCCAATTCCTCTTCGCTAGGTGCTAGGCTTTAGTCTGCAAGACAACTAGTACCTAATGATTCTTAAAACATTATTTTCAATTGTATCAATACAAATCACGTAAGTCACTAGTGATATCATTTTATACCCGTGTCATTTATTGGTGCAATTGCAATAAGCACATCGTATCCGGCAGCTGCAGGCTACTTCCGAGTGCAATTTTGTTAAGCTAATGAAAACAATCCTAGTTATACAAAACGAACATTTGGAATCATCCCATTAACAACGAACTTCTTTAGTTGTACGTACTCAAAACCTCACTTGCGGAAATAGTTTGATGTATAATCTTGTCTAAATTTGAAGGTTGAGGGACTGATGCGGTTGATGGAAGGAGAGCACGTCGGACCATTCAATCTAGGTAACCCGGGTGAATTCACCATGCTCGAACTTGCTCAGGTATGTATTCCTCAATTCACCTTCCAATAAATTGTTCAACATACTGACTGATGTATTTTATCACTTTGTAGTGTCTAGTATAACATTGTCCTACAACCATTTTATTCGGTGCAGGTGGTTCAAGAAACCATTGATCCAAACGCGAAAATAGAGTTCAGGCCCAATACAGAAGACGATCCACACAAGAGGAAGCCCGATATCACCAAGGCGAAAGACCTGCTCGGATGGGAGCCCAAAGTGCCACTTCGCAAAGGTCTTCCGATGATGGTTTCTGACTTCAGGCAACGAATCTTCGGTGACCACAAAGACAATGTTGCCACCTCGGCGTAATAGTAGAAGCTGTAAACGTCGCATTTGCTATGAATCTTTGAAGCCTACATGGAAGGAGAGTTTGGTTTTCAGAAATGGAAGATTGTTTCGTGATCTCCATTGCTAAAGCTTGGGGGTAGAATAATGTATTATGGCATAATAGAAGCGAGGAGCAAAATATGAGGGGGCCAATTCTTGCTGATTTCTAGAGCTTTATTTTGTGATATTATTAATATGTTTTTGTCTGTTTAATACTCAATTTTATTTCCATTGCTTCCCTTTTTAATCGTCTTATGTCTCATTGTGTTTTAAATTACAATTTTATGTAAAAATTTATAGATGCTTTGAGTTCAGTACACCATTCTTCGCGACAAACATTATTTTCGAAATGACCAAATTTGGTGAATGTTTGGCTGAGCTTATAAGCTCTCTAAAACATCTTAAAAGATGTTTGGCAGTATTTCTAAAATTAGATCTTATTTTATTTCAAAAAAATACGAAACAACTCATTTACATTCAGCACTAATTCAAGACTTATGAGCTGGGCCCTCAACAAACTCTTTTATTTGGAATTACAATACTCCATCCGTCCCATCCCATAAAAAAAGTTGTATATCAGAAGTAATTCCCGTCCCATAAAAACAGAGGCGGATCCATCTCTAACACAATTTACAGCACTTTGCCACCTCCACCCCCAGGCATTGCAGGGCTGCCAATGATAAGTTTCATCTGGAAGCAACTTACTGGAGGTATTAGATGTGATCAAACTTACAGAAAGCTAAATTTAGCTACAGCTGCATGACTATATTAGAATGACTACATAATTACAGAATCTGTCAACTGATGACTTTGTAGAAGAACAAATAAGAATATACTCTGTAGCACACGACAAACTAAAATTTCAAATTCAGGACAAACGACATTCATCCAACAACAATCAATTCATTTCTATCCTAACAAAACAAGCTCAATCGACTGAAAATAAATTTAGAAACACTAGCATCCAGCTCAAATCAAAGCAAAAAATCAACTTCCATCCCCAAAATTCAGCAGCAAAATAAAATAGAACGGTGAAAGCAACATGCAAACCATTTATCTTGGCCCTCATCTATTTGCTTCTCATTCTTAGAGAATACTAAGTGTTAACCTATTCCATTCCAGCAGTACACTAGAGTCAGCAGACTTGACTACATTACCTTTTGCAGTTCTACATGTTCAAACTTACTGTAACTGAAACTGAAGAATTGACCAACAAAATATGTTGCAAGTTGGAGAAACATAAGGCACAAGCCATGGATAGCAACCACAATATTTACAAAAAGATAAATATATATATATATATATAGTAAGGAGCCTGCAGGAGCAAATCGTAAAGGTACAAATATCCAATTACATAGTACTTTTAAAATTATCAAATATTTAACTAGGACTCCATCAAAAGGTAAAAGTCCTCCTTGCCACCAAGAACAACATAATTAACCATGAGAAAATTCATTCTTTTTTAAATAAAAAAAATTGTGAAATAAATATTACGAAATTCGACCTGCTCCTACAGTGGAGAAGAAAGCGAGAAACACAAAACGCTCGGGCGGCTGAGGCGTAAACAATTTTACGCAATTCCCTTTGATTGTAGAAGGAAGCGGATAAGACCGGTTCCGTTTACAGTGCAAGTCATCCCTTTTTCTTTCATACTCATTATGTGTCGCTACACACTCTTTATCATAATTTGATCTGTCTTGAGCCGCTGTTGTTCTTCTTCTTCCTTCTCGATGTTTCTACTAAGTTGAGATATGCAATCAGAGAGATTACAGTGATACACATCCAGAATCATATGAGTCTCAGTTTTTTGCTTTCCTCCGGTCTTGAGGATACAAAAACTGAAAAAATCCTCCCCTAAAGTGGAGATGCGGGTGAGGAGTCAAGCATATATCGTTAGGCACAACTGTGAATGATGTGGGAATTTCACCACCAAAAAAGTTTTTCAACTTCTTCCAACGTGAAAGACTATGTCCAATGTTGATGGTGAGTACCCAAACTCCATATCTAAAAGCAACACATTGACACTAATGAAATTATAAGACGGCACTATATAATGACCAATTCCATGATCCGGAAACCATGCAACAGGAATTCTAGAAAGAATCGAGAAGGATCGCAGTGTCGGGTCATATAGCTCAAATGCACCCTTATCAGACTTCTCAATCATATAAGAAAAAACAATAACTTTTCGACCATCCGGAGATGCCAAGGCTACAGGATACCATTTAGGGTGTCTCATATCAAGTTTTATATTGGCCTCATCAGACGAGGGCAGTTGTATTAGTTTAATCTTTTGGGCTATATTAGGATATTTTCGAACAGACCAGCCTCCAGGCTATAGCTACTGGATGAATATCACCCCATAACTTTGAGATCCATGTTAGTTGTTTTATATAATTCTTTAAATGTAATTGAATAATATCTCTTGTTAATTCTTTGAAAAAAGAAGAGAAAAAATAACAAAATACTACTTTTATTTGTAAATTTTGAATTATAATATTAAATACTCTTATATCCCCTCCCCAAAAAAACAGAGTTCTGGCTGTACAAACATATTCTATTTTTCTTTTTTAACAACGGAAGTAATATTTGTGTTAATCATTTCGTACCCCGTTTTTAAAATCCTGGATCCGCCACTGGCCACGGTTTGGGCTTGAAATACGGCTAGAAATATAATTAGTTTGTTATTCGTTATCTTACGGAAAACACATTGTATTCCTCTAAAGAAATATAAAATATTAATTATCGTATATAGATTTTTAAGAGCTAAATGGATCCATAAGTTTACTAAGGTGGTAAATATAAACAAAAGGCTTAATTGTGAGTTTAGAAAGAAGAGAAAGAAAAAGAAATAGGAAAAAATTCGTAGCTCATACTGTTTTTTAATGTAAATTACTAACTTAAGCAATCAACTATGTATCATTTAAAGACAAAAATATCTTTAGTAATGACAAAGTCTAGATTAAATAAAAATATTGATGAAAAAAAAAAAAAAAAAAACGAACACCACAATGGTAGCTTAAGTTTATCAATGGAGGTGATAAAGAAAGTGTTAAAAACTTGTTTTGTATCAATTCTATTCTTAGGGCATTGATTGAGTAGTAGTTAGAGTTGCATCCAGGGACGGATCCAGGAATATGCATTGGGGGGGCCAGCGACGAGGGTTCAGGGGCAGCGCTCCCGAAAAAAAAATTAGGCTTATTTTGTGTTAGTTCGAGTTTGGGTCTATTGGTCCTGATGAACATTTTTCAGTACTATGTTAAATTAATAACTTAATATTTATGAATTGAATCTATAGTTTTAATATTGAAAACTAAAACGTATTAAAAAATATAGCCCCAAACTCCCAGTGTAGTACATGGAAAGTGGAAACATCAAACATAGATTATCAGCAAGAATCAGAGTACTTGGTGTGGGGCCAAAACTCAACATTTTATAAATACATTTACTAAAAAAACATAAATATCCTATTAAAAAAAAAAAAAAAATTTTGGGGGGGGGGCAAGGCCCCCATGCCTACAAGGTGGATCCGTCCCTGCGCGTCGGGACCATCGGTTACGATCGAGTGGTTGAGCTGTGAGGACCATGTCTTATCAGATTGCAAAGAGTTTAATTAGGCCGATTTTGACTTCAAGGAAGAATGCTGTATCTTTCTTAACACCTCCAACCTGACATGGATAAGTGCAGATTGAGTTATGAAGACTCATCTCCTGTTGGAAGCTTTGCAAGACGGAATCGCGTTTAAGAGTAGAATCTTTGGTGATTTTCTGATAAAAATGGCGCCTTGTTATGCCTCATTTACACACATTTTGTTTGTGAATTGCCAAATCTTTAGTTTGTTAAGTATATAGATGTTGTCAAACTTTTATGAGAAGATTGAAGTAATATATTTCTACCCGTACCATCATTAGAGGTGGCAATTCTGGTAGCCCATCCTGGCTCTATCCAGCCCGCTAAACCAATGCCGTATGTCGGGCGAAACCGAAAATTTGTGACCCCAGCCCAACATACAAATTCATTTCTAGACTAGATGGATGATGTTCTTGCTTTTGTTTGAACAAAAACATGTACAATATAATATATCAACATTAGTTATTTACAGTATTATTCTCTCCTAATAATAACCACAAAAATGAAATTCTAGGCTAATCAACTCAAATTCCAATCAAACCTCATAATGATTTGATCTCTTCACCATCATCAGCCAAAGATACAGCCTGTGATTTCGATGTAGACAACGTCACCGGAGCAAAATGTGTTGCGTTCATCGGTTGCGAATTCACCGATTGAGGAAACTTGTTGATGAAGCTCGTTGCACACCCTACAGTTCCATTACTGGTGCTTGGTTGCGAGAAATTCAGATTAAAATTCAATCCCGAATCTCTTCCTTTGCTAGTCTGATAATTAGTCCCAACAAATGATGTTATCGCAGCTGCTAACGCCGTCTGGAAAGTCGGATCGCGCGTAATCGCCTTCGTTGCATTAGCGATCTTCTGAGAATAAGGTAGGAAATCTGGTTTGTTTTGCCAGCTGCCTACGTTTTTGGGATCAAAAGATGAGAAGTTGAGGGATGTGGGAGAAGAATGTGTTGTGGGAAATAAGGTTGATGGGTTTTGATTTGGTGTGGTGAGGTCTAGGATGACAGTGGGGTGTGATTGTGATGATGCAATGGTGATGAAGTTGTTTGATGATGGGAGGTTGAATCCGAAACGGCTGGGGGTGGTGAGGAGTGGCGGTGACGCGGAGGAGCCGCAGTTGAGCATGGCGGCGGCGGCTGAGGTGGCAGAGGCCATCGTGGCGGCGGAAGGTGCAAGTGGGTGGTTGTGAGTTCCTTCATAGGTGGTGGTGAGAATTGTCATGTTGTCTATACATCTTTGCACCTGAAAATAGGGAACAATTTACAATAAGATATTTTTAATGGAAAACAATGTTGAAAGAATTTTGCCCCATTTGATATAAGTCATTTTTTTTTTCTGAGAAATGGTATTTTAGCTTTTCTTGGTCCTGTATAATTCAAAATTGTTCATTTATAGCATTTTGGTATTATGTGTTTCAACATTAACAATATTTTTTGGCTAATGGCAAAACTAATTGTGTAACTTATGAATGGATTCAAAATTAGTTATTTATTTCTTTACTTTTATAATTTTGTCCTTTACAATTTTATTAATTACTCGAATTTTGATCATAAATTTAAAATTCTCGTTGGATAATTACCCGTAAACCTTAGATGGCCGCGTTGAATTGAGAATTTTCATTTTTTCAGGATTGTAAATAACGTAAATGCACTATCTTGAAAAATAAAATATAAGAAAAAATAAAATTGACCATGAGACCACAATTTCACCTGGAAATTGAACATAAATCACTAATTTGACGTCATCATATGC
>JAUEKW010146058.1:0-10404 GCA_032274785.1 Ajuga reptans
AATATATTAATAAAATATTATGATGTATCTAGTGCAGACACTACCTGCAGGGGCACCCACGAATTTCCCTAGCTATAGGTTGTCAGTGTTAGGTTGAAGTCAACAATGTTTTTGGCTTTTGTCAATCCACGTCGCCTTTAGCCATTGGCTAGTAGGTGTAAGGTTGGTGTTTGTCTCTACTAGCTCTTCTTCGATTTGTATAATGTGTGGTAAGTTATTTTTAAGGTTGAATCTTTGTTGAATTGTAATAGCTTCTGCTATTAACTTGTTTGCTTGCCGGGAATTTTTTATAGTGGAGCTTCTGTAAACTCTTTTGCGGCATCCCTATAGGCTTGCTACTTACAATCACCGTAACTTTTTCATCTTACAACTGTTGATTTGTTGTTGCCTTATTGTTCGCAGTAAACTTCGTATTGACCTAGTATTTTTCCTATTAAGCCAAACATGCTTATTTGTTTAGGCTTTTCATAAGCCAAACATGCAAGCTCCCAGGGGGTTATCTATTCTTTAATTTTCCCAAGTCAAATATGCTTAATTTTGGAGTTGTGTTACATATATAATTTAATAAGTTAATAAAACAAGTTGTATAAGCATGAATTTATAGTTTCTAAAATATTTGATTGAGGAAAAAAAAATATTAACTTTATAAAACATAATACTTTTCTAGGATGATAGAAATTATCAATGACGGAGACAAAACTACAATAAGAAGTTATGGAGTATGGACTATAAACAAAAATATTTGTAAATGTACAATTTTTTTTTTTTTTATGAAGGTACAAATCTCCAAAATATCATCAATAAACTCTCACATGACTTATTTTAATTTTGTTTGTTAACTTATTCAATCATATCTAGCTAATATATGAAATTAAAAATTTTATTTTTTTACTTGAACTTGTATAAAAAGACATTTTTTGAAACATGACTCTTATTTTAGGATAAAAAAAATTCTGATACATAATACTCCCTCCATCCCATAAAAAAAGTCATGTTTGAAAAATGTACAACTTTTTATTTTGATGAAGGTACAACTCTCCAAAAACTATCAATTAACACTCATACGACTTATTTAAAAAAAAATTATTGGCATTTTCCATCATATCTAGCTAATATGCGAAATAAAAAATTTTAGTTTCTTACTTGAACTAGTAAAACGAGGCGTTGGTTTTTGAAACAAGACTCTTATTTTGAGACAATAATTTTTTTTATACTTATGGAACGGAGGGAGTACTTTTTATACGACGGAAGGAGTATGTAATATCACGAACTATGAAAATAATATTCGATAAGAAGGGGCAAGAAATGTAACATGATAAGATTGAATCAAATCACGATATCACATCAAATAATTATATTAAGATAATGCATAATAAATAGAGAATGGCCGCACCAATTTTGGAAATACTAGAGAATGAACAACTTGAGAAGAAAATGAGTTATTCTTATCTACCCAATTAGAATTCAAATGTATAGAGATTCATATATTTGAAAAATGGATGAAAATATATATACAATAAAAAAAAAAACAAAAAGATTGGTCACCGTAATTGTACTTTCATAAATACGAGGGTAATATCTACTTAAGTAGCATCGGAGTAACGTAATTAAAAGTATCATTATCTAGAACGAAGATATTTCAAATGGGTTTCCTCACACTAAAGGCGAGCCAGTGATAGTATTCGATGTATATCGTGAAATATATGTAAAGTATAATTTCAAATGAATAATGATTTTTTTTATATAAATATTGTAATTTTAACATGATTTTTCAAAAATAGTAAATTAAAGTACAAAATTTAAGATAACTTTGCAATACAAATCATAGTCATCTTTTTTAGAGAACTTATCAGCGTGTATAACCAATTTTTACACGTTGTACCTTATATTACCCAAGAATTTTAAAATACAATTAATAAATAAAAGTTTGAACTATAAAAATGATGTGGTTACATCTCTTCTCAACTAACGGATTTGTAAAATACAAAATAGACACCATGTTTTATAGATATTATTAGAAAAGATTGAGTAGGTTGCCAAAAAAACATTGCAGCGATATAGTTTCCAAGCTAGTTAGATATAATATGAGCATTCTATTAGAAGCTTATTAGGTTGATAATTGAAAAGAAATAATATGAATAATTTGATTTAGTCTAAGCATTATATTAGAAATTTATTAGGCTGATAATTAAAAAGAGATAAAATGAATGTCACTTTAGGACAATGCATAATGTAAACTGTAAAAGTTGGTCGGATAGTTTGCAATCCTTCACCAGAAGGTTTACCATAATTAAAATTGCAAAATTTGAAAAGAATATATTAAAAGTGAAATTTTGTGAAAGTGCATGAATTATTTTAAATTGCGGCATTATTAGATTTTACCAAAAATACGAAGAGAAAGAGAGTGAAGATCTCACCTTCCAAAGTTAATGAAACCTGAGATTGGACACTTGAATTTAAATAATAAATAAATAAATTGAACAAGTTGAGGGGTGGAGCTGAGCAATTTTGTCAACCCTAATCAAATTTAACATGATCCGCAGTGTTCACAACAAACCTCTCTCTCTCTCGTGTTCTTTTTTTACGCAAAGAATAGCACTAAATTATAAGTTTGATACCAATCAATTATATTTATATTTTGTAGGACTTCAGAGATACAGTATCAACTAAAACATACTCATCAATGGATAATCAAAACTCAGTTCGGTAACCAAATCAAATTTATTTAGTAAACCAAAAATCTAATCGAACTAAAATAACTAAACCGAAACCAATCCATTATTTCAGAAACCGAACTTCAACCAAACCATATTTATTCTGTTCGATTCGGTCTGGTATTCAGTTGAACCGAAATAATTTTATGTAAGCTTTTTCCATTATTCATTACTAAAAAACAAGCTTATATAAATATTCATTTATCTACATAAAACCATCAAACATAATATTTAAGAGTTAAAAACTATGATTAAAAACTTGTAACTTAAATCTAATATATATATCGTAAATTAAAAGAAAAATAGAATTTCATATATATATATATATATAATATTAAAAATAAAACATCATAAATTTCAGTTCCGTTTTCGATTATTTCAGCTTTCTTGTTAAAAAAATCAAACCGGACCAAATTATCTGAAAATTCTAAAAACTAAAACCAAAAATCAAATCTAATGAATAATTTTGGTTTGGATGGAAGGGTTAATTCGATTAAATCAAATTTTGGTCACCCCTACGCATCATGCTTTACCAACCTCAAATTTTCTCTTCCAACTTCATTTACAAAATAAAGAGAGCAGCAGGCAGCAGGCAGCAGGCAGCAGCCCTAACTGACAGAATTTGATTGTTAACTAACAAATATTTCAAAGAAATAGCGTACGCAAAATGCAACTACTTATTTTTAATAGAATTGATTGTTATCTACCAAATATTTCAATAAGATTAGGCAAATAACACGATCAAATACAAATACAACGTATTCAAAATCAAACACTGCTCTAACTTATCTAATGTTATTGCTTAATCTCAACTAGTGTAAGAAATTGCAAAAGCGTTTGAAACGGACCTTGCTGGCAAGACGAGGATCTCACGAAACGGATTTGAAGCGATTTCCTCCTGCCGGAAATTATATACAGGGGGGCCAAGGATAAAAGCGACATACTATTTTCGTATTAGAATGCCGGGGATGTCTTTTAATCCCATCTTTAGGGCAGTTTTCCGGAAGAGCTTAGGCGGCTTTTGTAAACCAATGGACGCTGAGAATTGATTGGCCAGCTCTACGAGCGTAGTTTTATCCCTGCCAATAGCGTTGATCGAGTTGTAGTAACCAAGCCACGCGTGATAAGCTGCTTCTTTGATACTAGTGTCGATCTTCCCCATTGACTCTTTTATCTGCATTTGTATTGGCACAAACCAAGTGATTAAACAAATAAACACAATAATGGATAGCATCTACTCTTTGCCAACTGTTGCTTCAGGTAACACAGTTGTACTCGTACACTCCGGTGAAGGGTCCACCTGGACCATCCCCCTCCCCCCACCCAAAAAACATAAAATCAAAAACAGAAAATATAAAGTAAAATAGCACACAAACCAACCTCTCAAGACGAAAATGGAACCTAAAGATAGTTTGTAAAAAAAAGTTAGCTGACCAAGATTGGGTTCTCTCTCCAATTCTTTTAGGGCTACACTAGCTGCACTTAAACCAACCACTTATATTCCGCCGAAAAAAAAAAAGATATATATATATATATCATCTTTCAGCATTCTCAACATGTCTTTAGAGTGCACAACCCCCGACCCCCCCCCCCCCCAAACACAGTGTGAATTACGTTCACCACCCTCGAGGTTCGGTCAAATTACCAAACAACGCTGAGGTTTATGAAAACTGCAACCAACCTCATTCGACGACCAAATATTTAACATGGCACCATTTTAAGACTTAGAATAGTATGAAATCAACCAAATATATATATATATATATATATATATATATATGAGTGTGCTGGGACTAAATTACCCATGGCATTTACTCAAGATATTCATTACCTTTTTTTGTTTTTTCATAGTAGGGGATCTGGTTGTAGTTTCCACACACCTTTGGATCTGATTGGTAATTTTACCAAACCTCGAGGATGGTATATGTAATTACCAAAAACTATCCTCAATTCATTATATATTTATTTAATTTGATTATGAAAAAGTAAAATAATTTGACAAATTATGGGGTAGAAATTGCGTACCTTATGTTTTGTATCAGGATTCAGTTGTGGTGGATTGCATTCCTCAAGAGGAAGATCTCTTATCTCATCTAAGAAATATTGTTCCCATGGTGCAAGCACTAGAAATCCTTCTCCAGCTTTGCCTTGCCTCCCAGTCCTTCCGAGTCTATGAATATATTGCCCTCGATCTGGGGGAATGCCCACCTAACGTGCAAAAGATCCTCGACTAAGTTTTAAGTAATATGGTAAACGTTTCAACATAAATATAGTATGTGCAGAAATGGTAAGATTATAATTAATAGCTCAACTAGAGAAGCGGTAATGATTGTTGAAGGATTAGTTGTTACTAACATGTGTAAATTCTAGAATCGGTAAAGAAAATATAATCAACCACCTGAATAACTAACGTAACATCAGGATAGTTCACTCCTCGAGCAGAAACATCAGAAGTGATCAGAATCGTTTGTTTGGATTCTTTAAATTCATCAGAGATCCGAGTACGATAGAGTGCAGGTTTTTTGGAGTGGAGCTCCCTGACATTCAATTTCATATCCCGGAAGAGAGAGTACATGAGTGAAGTCATCATTGCAGTTGTACAGAAAATAATAACCTGATGAAATCAATTATTAAGGTCGCAATCAGAAAGAAAAGGGAGAGAATTTCTAAATAAGTTTATGACCAAAAATAAAAAGAAGAAGCCATTTTTACCTTGTAATCAGGCATTTGAGATATATGACTCTTCAACAGATGGTATACTATATGGAAATGCTGATCATGGGATGCAACGAGGTAAGATTGCTTAACCTACATGACAAGTAAAAGATAATTAAACATGTCTAGTAGATAACTTGCTCCAATTTGGATTTGAAAAGAGTAACAAAATTATGATATCTAATATATGGTGGCACAAAAATATACCTTATCACTAGTGTCCAAACACCCAAGGCCCACTGTATCGATATAGGCATGTTCCCTTTTCAAAACAAGCTGAGATATTCGACGCACCTGACATCATACAAATAGGAAAACGGAAACCAATGACTTGATTAGGTCGTTAATACTAATATCTCATTCGGGAAAATAAAAACTACATGAGCTCAAAATTTGAACCTCCTTAGGTACGGTGGCTGAAAAGAGTAAAGACTGCCTCTTGCGAGGCAAACAATCGACGATTTTCTCCATATCCTTACGGAAGCCCAGGTCTAGCAAGTGGTCTGCTTCATCAAGTACAAGCAACTGCAGTCCCATCAAGCGTGCAGAGATGGTAGACTTGTTCTCAACGTGATCCAGCAATCTACCAGGAGTTGCAACAAGTATCTGCAAACATCACATCTCAAAACGAAGATCTGATAAAAAATAACAGGGATGGACCTACTGCTCTTCCGAAGAAGTTAATATGCTAGTATACCTGCGATGGTTCTGATTCAAGGCGTCTTTGGTCAACTTTAAATCGTGTCCCTCCAACCAATGTTTGCACGCCTATACCTTGATGGTGCTTTAGGAGTACATTAGCTTCTGCAGCTATTTGACTTGCAAGTTCTCTAGTGGGGCACAGAATAAGAACATATATAGGTGGGACCCGCTGAACTTTGCTGGTTATTGACGCCTTCAGAACTGTTTCAATAGCAGGGAGCTGTTTATGTTTAGAAAAAGAACGAGAAAATAAATGAAGGGAAGCCAATAATAAATTAAAAGACAAAGTGTGAATGAAAGTTTAGAGATGTACCAAAAATGCAACACTCTTGCCTGTGCCAGCCCTAGATTTGACTAAAGCATCCTTACCTGCTAGCAAAAGTAATCAATCATCAGATCATCAGTCACATGCATGAACTTTATTCTAAAGACCATTGGAAAAAGAAAACGTTGTTTATTTTCTCCGGAGAAAATGATAACAAATGTGTGATGAATTAATCTTGCACCTGAATACTACCTAAGTAGCCTGATTCCTAGAAAACAGAGACATTACCAGCAATCACCAGACAGGCTGCAGCAATTGATTGTGAGAATATTATCATTTGAACTTACAAAGTACACCAAATTATGGATTTAGTTTGCTTTCTAGATAGAAGTCGTGATGATACTGAATGAAAGATAATAGACACTTATAAGAAGAAAAGTGAAATGAAATCCACAAGAAATTTTTGTCGATGATGTTATAGAAATCGAAAAGGCACCCTTTGAAATTAATATAATGAACAGTGATGCCAGCAGCCCTTATTGATCAAGGAAATGAACATTTTCTACGGCAGATAAATAGATTATTTTCTACGGCAGATAAATAATACCTATCACTGAGAGCAGGAACTAAAAGATTATGCTCTGAAGTAACAAACTGACGAAGGAGTGATACAATAGCCAAATGAAATCAAGGCAAAGGGAAAAGCAGTAAATGCGACTATAGACCTTCAAGGCAGGCAGAAAGGGTCGCTTCTTGTACGGTGGTCATTTGCATGTAACCAGCCTCAGTAAGTGCTTGGATAGTCAATGGAGATACATCACACTCATCAAACCTGACCAAGACCAATTCACATATATCACCACCAATCAGTTCAAGTAAACAGAACTCTATTGCCATAAGAATAAGCAAAACCCACCGACCTTTTGGTACTGAGAATTGATTTCTCTTCTTCCTTTTCCATTCCACCATCCTGCATGCTCCTCCTCTCACTCACCTCCTTCCGGATTGCCTCAATCTGCTCAGATACGTCAATCTCATTTTCCAAAAATTTCAACGGCACTCGTTTCTTAATAATCTTAACATCATACTTCCCTAATGCCGCACTACTACCTAAAATCTTCCTGCTACTTTTCGATTCATCATCATCATTGTAGTTGTCACTGACATCATCATCTGATGAATCCACTTTCCCACCTCGAAACCTAGGCCACTTTTCCCTCCTTTCACCCCCTGGCCTCTCTTTGGCATCATTAATTACAGTTGGGCCATTTCTTGCAACATTCAAACTTTTCTGCACTGCACTACCAGCACCCACAGAATAGTAACAATTCAAATTCAATATATTACGCACACCCATCAAAATCCCTTGCCTACAGTTACCCATTAAACAAAATCTATTACTCATTGTCCGCAGATACTCATTTCCCAGATTACCCATCAAACTACCAGTTCGGCTAGTATAAGTAGAAAAACACCGATTTTTAGCTAGGCCACCATTGACATACCTCGAAAAATCACTCTTTTCCATCTTTCCCCACCCCGAATTTGATCTTTCCGTAACCAATTTCTGCAAATTAATTTGCTCACCTGCCAATCTACTTTTACCAGGCTTACTAGCTGGAGCTCCCGATGGGCCGTCATTTTCATTCCACAAATCTTCAGCTCCTTCCTTCATGAAACGATCAGCAAGAGCCTTGATATGTTCTTGTGGCGTCCGAGGGCCGTAATTGGGCTGGTCCTTGTCGAACTTTTGTGGTCCGGAAACGGGGTTTTCAGCGGCGACTAGTTTGGCGCGAATATCTGAACGGATTCGGGCCTGATAGATTTGTTTTTCTTCATCGAGAAGACGCTTCTCTTTCTCTCGGGCTTTTTTCTCATGCATGCGTTTCCATTGCCACTTGTTCAGTCCGCCCGGAAACGTTCGCTTGCCGCCGCCCATCCGGCGGAGAGAAATTAGTCTATGGTAGACTGCTTTTGAAGAATTTTGGAGGAAAATGGAGGAGAAATGCATTTAGCAAAATTGGGGAAAAAAGAATTTCAGGGTTTAGGGTTTAAGACAATGCATTTGGTTCGTATTGAATCCTTATTTCCGCCTCCTAATTTTTTACTTGTTTGCTTGGACTTTGTTTTTTTGTTTTGTTTTGTTTTTTTTTTTTTAACGCTTAGACTTTGTTTTAATAAAACGTTTGATTTCAAACCCAGGCCAAACACAGCTAGGGTGTGTTTGGTTTGGGTTGGATTGGGGGTGGTTCGGATACTATATGTTGGAGTGTTTACATGGTTGGAAGTGGTTGGAGAAGTAAAAATGTGTGTGTGTTTTATGGGTTGGAGGGATGATTAATGCTATTTAAATGGAATATGTGGTTTGATGTGTGTAAGAGGTTGTTGGTTGATGAGAGAGAGAGAGAGTGATTGTGATGATTTGATGTGTGTAACATAATGTTGATTGAGAAGAGAGATAATAGTTGAAGAGGTTGGGTCAACCTCTCCTTAACCAAACACACATTAAGCTGGGCCAACCACGCCTTAATAGTATTTGGGTACATACATTTTATAACCAATTGATGCCCTAACTATAATTTTGTGCTGTTTTTGGAGTGATTTTGATGAATTTGAAGTATATGAGTGTGTTTGGTTGGGGTTAAAATCTGCAGTGACACTGTTAACTAAGATAAAGTAGTTAAAAAAAGTAGATGATGGATGTAAAAAAATGTATTTGTTTGGGAGTTGTAGATGGGTTTGTTGTTTGGGAAAGAATAATCTTACTTAATAATAAAATACAATCATCTATAAATAATAATTTAAGCATTTTTTGCCTAAAATCACCTCCTATTTCGAGTATGGTGCATGATATGTTAAATTATGATTGATCACTAATCACCCATAATTAACATATATATTTATAGACGTATTCGGTCCAAATCTCAATCAATCAGTGCAAATCTTACCAAAGTATGAAATTTTCCAACAAGCTACGTCAAAACTTGCCCATTATAAGAATAATACATCAATCACTATAAATTTACCAAATTTAACCAAATCAGCAAAAAATTGAAGACTTATGGTCGGTTTTATATATAAGGAATTATATCAATCAATCAGTGCAAATCTTAGCAAAACATGGAATTTTCCAACAAGTTAAGGTCAAAACTGCCCCAATACAAGAATAACACATTAATCCTAATACATTTACCAAATTTAACCACAATCAAATCTTCTCAAATTGACATATAATTTAAATTTAATTGTTTCACATATACGGAAATCAATTCAAATAATCTCAAATATTGAAAAATATATGTGTCGATTTATGGTTAATCTTCCATAGCAACATTTTTCACACCAATATGCATATCCAATTTTTATAGCCCCTTTCGATCGCCAATTTCTGTCGCATTATCACGCCACCTATTAGTATATTTATCATACTTAACGAAGCTTTCTTACATCGACTCATCATTATTACGCATATATAAATGCTCATCATTCGTGCATCATAAACATCATCACAAAACCCTCCCAGGACATTGAGAAAATAACACATAACACAATGTTAATTCCGGATCCTGGCCTGAACAACAAAAAATATTGTTAGTCGTCTTCAAGTCATTTAACGCGTACGACTTTTGTGATTTTTTTTTCTTAATGAATTTTTCTTTACAATATGTCTTACTATATAATAAAATGGAACCTTCTATAAGAGGAAGTTTTCCGCCTTTTTTTTTATTTCCTCGAGTGGAAACTTTATCATTTTTGTAGAAAACTGACAAAAAAATAACAGTTGGGTGCGTGTTAGCATGTTGTGACCAAATCTGACAAAAAATATACTCTCTCCGTCCCATAAAAAGAGTCATGTTTGATGGATGTACAACTTTTTATCTTTGGTCACATTAGTCAATGTACAACCCTTTGCAAGTGGGTGCTTCTAATATTTACCCTTAAAAATTTGTTAAACTCGTCAATTTTCTATTGGTATCAAAGTATTAACATAATTTTATAAGGGTATCA
>JAUEKW010146068.1:0-10402 GCA_032274785.1 Ajuga reptans
ATTGGTAACCAACAACGATCCAAGGGATTGATCCGTGAACGAGTTTGAAAGTAGGTTTTTCCGCTGCTGCTCTCGAATAGGTTGTTTTGGCCGAAACGCTTTATGCGTTTCGGCCGAGACGTTCAGAACGGATCAAAGCAGTAGTTCGAACAGGTTGTTTCGGCCGAAATACTTGATACGTTTCGGCCAAAATGTGTTCTTCGAACAGATCTGCTGTGTTGATCAAAGGGTGTATCTCGGCCGAGATCTTTTGGTGCATCTCGGCTGAGATGATCCGAGATCAGAATTAATTAATTGGATCGCCTTTTTAACGGCGTGTTCCATCACCAAGATCACTTATAAAGTTGAACAATGTAACACCACTAATATCCAGCTTATATTCGGATGAAATGCTTTAATGTAGCATTTAGCATGCCCTATGTTCACTAAACTAAACATGAAAAAAAGATATGTCAAATATCCCTTAAACTATTAATCATACTCCCTCCGTCTCAATTATATAGATAAGTATTTCTTTTTTGGATGTCCTAAATATATTGTCCAGTTTCTGTATATAGTAGTATTTATATAGCTCATTTACTAATATGCCCCTATTCATATGAGCATTGAATAATATATTGAATAGTATAATACTCATTAAATATGGGCATACTAGGAAATTGATTATCCATTTGTCTTTTCCAATAACTTTTCTTAATCCTTGTGAAAAAAGCCAACAAGCCTATATAATTGGGGCGAATGGACTATAATTCTGCAAACATTAACATAAATGGACAACATACATTTGTAAGTAGGAACTAGTGCCCCCTGAATCGATGTAATCTATTTGTAATAGATAGGGCTAGTTCTAAGCTTAGGAACTTCACAGCTCGTCGATACAGCAAAGGCTACAACAATGGTCAATCTAAGCTACAACTAAATTAAATAGGCTGAGACGCTGCAACAAGGATACATCAAGATGCTTACGCAAATCTAGCGTACAACATAAGTTTTTGAACAACATGATTCTCTACTTATAGCAAAAGTCGTACAAAAGGGCTACAACAAAAAATAGTTAGCAGGCCAAATTCAAAGTCCAAAGTCAGTGATTTCAAATGATCAAATAGCCGATAGACACGAGACGTAATCTCGTACTGACTATGCAATAACATGAAGAAATGTATCTTGACAAAAGTAAAAGTAATTGTTGAACCTAACAAAGCACAATCTACTATGACCAACCTACCAGCTAAAGAAGAGACAATGGATCTAAGTCGTACGACGTGCATTTAATGCCAAATGGGAAATCCTCATTTACCCTTCAACAAAGGATTTTCCAACAACTATAAAATGAGGAGACTAGAGACCAGAGAAGGTACACACAGACACGCATAGATACGCATACATACAAAAATGGGCATGAGCAAGAGCACAAGCTAAAACATTCTCAAAAAATCTAAAAACACTCAAGCATTCAAGCAACATATTCGAGCATACAAAGAGAGCTCAAGTATACTCAAGATTCTACAAGCTAAGATCTAGAGAAAGCCATTCTGTCTCAATCAAAGTCCATTCTCATGAAGCAATGCCCACATTCGGATATGTTCTTAAACATTCAGTGGCTGCTTTGAGTTGTAGAAAACTCTTATACATAACTTTCTTAAGTAGTATATTGGGGAGTCTTTTATTGAATTAGGGATTCAAAACTAGACTAGTTAATTCCTGTGTGGGCTTGGATAACTTTAGGTGTAGCCTTCGAAGGGTAGGTGAAAACTGTTGTAGGTACCGAGTTGAGACTCGAGTATCGTCTACTAGAGTTGTACTGTGTGAGCGTCTTAGTGAATTTTCCCACCGTGTGAGGGAATAGTGGACGTAGAAGGATTACCCTCACCTTCAAACCACTATAATCTTCTGTGTCATTATTTTCATATTCTGCACATTATTTATTTCTGCAAATAATTATGATACACTTTTACAAAATGTTTATAACTATCTATCGTATTAAACAACTTTATTTTTTACAAACAAACTCTTTTGAAAACCTACTACTAGTAGTATTCCGCTGCACATAAAACTCATAAGGTAATAGCTTGTTGTAAGCTTTGAAGAACTGTTTACTGTAAGTAAAATGTTCGGTAGATACTTACTGATGTAAGCTCTGCTTTAGGAACCAGTTTCTTACAAGCTGACAACTAATCACTTGCCTACGTTTTGATAACAAAAAGTTAGAGGTTTATTCACTCCCCCCTCTAAACCTCTATCACTTAGGACCAACAAGTGGTATTAAAGTGGTTGGGTTCACACACCAATCATTTTGGTAACATGACCAGATCCATTCACGGTTTTCAAAAAAGTATTATTCGCATGAAATTATTTTTTGCATAAAAAATCAACTACTGCAATGGAAACTTCTTCCTCTAAGGATCCTATGTTTTCATTTGAAGACTATGAGGACTAGGCAATCAGGATGCAAGCACATCTATCATCTATGCATGATGAAATGTGAATAGGCATAACTGATGGTCCACCAGTAATCATGAAGGTGAATATTGCTGCTCGCGTGATGGAGATATTGCACCCCCTCCAATTGTGGAAAAAGCAAGTCATGAGTGGATAACTGACGTCAGGAGGAGATCCAGTTTGGACAACCTTGAAAGAATACTCTCTTTTCCATGCTAGACAAATGAACCTTCAGTAAAGTTAAATCCTACACGACTGCCAAGAAAATCTGGGATTTATTGAGAGAGTTTTCTCTAGGCTTAGAGCTACTTCGTGAGAATAGAGTTGAGACAACAACTCTAAACTTCAAACTCTTAAAGGCTCATCATGAGAGTCACTTAAAGAGATAGATATGTGGTTTACAGAAATTCTCAACGAGCTGGATTCTGTTAGGAAAGTTTATACCCAGAAATAAATCAACACAAAGCTATTAAGAGCCCCCACATCAAATTGAGACTTTCGTACGATTCCAATGCATAACTCTAAAAAGGTTGGAAATAAAAGTATCCACGAACTCTTTTCTGATCTCAAATCCTTTGAATGTGATATTTATCGAAGAAAGAGAGAAGAAGAAGAGAGTGGTGTTGTAACCAAAGCTTTAGTAGCCCACAACTCACTACAGCAAATACAGAACGTTCTTGTACCCACCATTGTAGCTCAACAGAAAACCATAGTTACTGCTGCAGAGAAAAGTATGCTAGATGAGATGGTACGTCTCATGAAGAAATTCCAACGCTTCATAAAAATAAATCCAAAAGGTAATCCATCAAGATCCTATCAACTCAGATCCACAGAACTTCAGACTACAGCAAAGGATGCTTCAGATCTTTGCTACAACTGTAGGAAACCTGGACACTTTGCCCGAGATTGTCCTCTTCTCAAAGTGCACAAATATCCTGTAGATGTCAACAAAGAAGAGATAAGAGACTGATTGAGAAGGCTCAACTCAAGACTTTCCTAGGAGGAATATAAGCAATCAAAGTTATTCTGATTTCCTCAAAGGAACCTATAGCTGATGAAAAATCTGACGATGGTAGCGATCTTCATACTTTGATAGTGAAGCACTCATTTGTCTTATGGCAAATGAGGTAGATGGACAAGATGGGGTAAACTTCCATACTACCTTGCCACATATTGAGTATATTGACTATTCAGACTTACTCATTTCATTCAGACATATTATGACTAACTTTGACTTAGTCAATCAGTCATATGAAGAACTGAAAGTCGAGAACATACGACTGATTGGAGAGAATACAATGCTTACTACTGAAGATGAAAAACTTACAGCAGAAACGACATACTATAGCTTTCTCCGAGATGAAGTAAGAAAGCTGAAGGAGTCTCTCATCCTTCATGAACAGAAGCAAAGAGAGTTGATGACTATACTCAGGACGTTTAGTAAGTCATCACATAATATGGATGACATACTAAATGTTCAACGAAAGCTATCTGATTTATCAGGAGTAGGTTTCGTAGTTATAGCTTGCAACTCTCGTGCTTCGAATTTGATTACTGGTGCTCCATTACAAAGTCTGATCGCTGTATTTTCTGCACCCCATCAACTAGCAGATGAACCTACAAAAGTATCTAGAACTTATGAAGGGTTACCTAGTCTGAGATCAGGAGGTAAACTTGACAAGGGGAAAAGTCTTGTTGTAGATCATGGAGGCAACAGAGTTGTAGGAAACTCTAACTTACAGCAAGCTATGTCTGCTGCAAGTAAGATAAGACTACAACAACCTAGATCCATACAACAGAAGAACGATTGTAGTATTTCAAAGAGCTATATGCATCACAATATCCAGAATTGTGATTGTGGAGAAATCAATGAGTTTATTTTCAAAGATAAATGGTACTGCACAAGTTCATCTATCCATAGAAAATAATCTGTAAATAGTGCACCTAAGAGTGAGAAATCCTCGATGGTGTATAGCAACCAAACTGTCTTTGAATAATAGATTACTACTTCGAGAAATCAAGAAACTTACAATAAGGGTAAAGTTGTAAGAAGTCTACGGGTACCAAGAGCTGCTAACACTTCAGGACCTATACAACAATGGGTACCTAAGTCTTCGTAACTCACTTACAAGTCAAGTTGCCAGGTGTACAGAATGACATATGGTACATCAACAGTGGATGTGCTAGGCATATGACTGGCAACAAGAAGTTCCTAAGAAACTTCAAAGACTGCAAAGGACCCAAGGTAGTTTTTGGTGATAATGCCAAAGGAACTACCAAAGGTGTTGGAATCTTCACTAAAGGCAAAACCAACATTACAGACGTGTACTATGCACAGGGCTTACAGTACAACCTACTGAGCATAAGCTAATTCTGTGACAAAGGACACTCTCTAGAGTTCAATCAAGGAAGATGCGTAATTAGAGATGCTGAGATAAACCAGGTAAAACATACAGACACTAGAAAGGGTAACATATATCTAGCTGACTCAAAATCTACTGGGGAGCAACTCACTTGCTTTATTGCAAAAAGAACTCCTGAACTCAGTTGGCTATGGCACAAAAGGATGAGTCATGTAAACTTCAAAACCATTAACAAGCTGGCTCGTAAAGGTCTAGTAGGAGGACTACCAAATATTTCATACAAGAAGGAAAATGTATGTGATGCATGTTTGAAGGGAAAACAAATCAGGAAGTCTTTTAAAGACAAAACTATAAGGCCATCACATAGACTTCTCGACTTGCTCCATATAGAACTCTTTGGACCAATCGAACCAGTAAGCTATAGTTGCATGAAGTATTCACTAGTAGTAGTGGACGAGTACTCTAGATACACTTTGACTCTATTTTTGGCTAAAAAGTCACACTCAACAGAAGCTGCCAAACCTTATGAAGAGAATACAAAATGAGAAAGGCCTAAGTATTGTCAAGATCAGATCAGACAAAGGCACTGAATTCACCAACAAGTTCATAGAGAGTTATTCCAGTGACAATGGGATTCATCACGAGTACTCAACTGCAAGAACTCCTCTACGGAATGGTGTTGCAGAAAGGAGAAACAGGACATTGAAAGAAGCTGGAAGAACCATGATTGATGAATCACAACTGCCTAAAATATTTTGGGTAGAGGCTACCAACACAGCCTGCTACATACATCTCTTATCAACAAATAGTTAGATAAGATACCCTATGAGATGTGGTTTTGTAGGTCACTAACATCTCTTACTTCCAAATCTTTGGTTGCAGATGTTTTGTGCTGAATAACGGAAAGGAGCACCTAAATATCTTTGATGCTAAATCAGAAAAATGAGTTATCCTTGGATACTCTGCTGTAAGCAAGTCATTTAGGGTGTTCAACAAAAGGACACTTGTGGTGGAAGACTCACCCCACGTGACCTTTGATGAACCTTACTGTAATACTGAAGGAATCAATGGAATTGCAGCAAGGGTTGACAAAATCAGGTTGGAAAAAGATAAGGAACAAGTTCCTTGCGTGGAAATTCAACCACCAGTACTAGCTGATGAAGAACCTAATGTAGAGAATGGAGTAGCTAAAGAAGGAATTGAAATTCCTATAGAAGCTACAACACCAGAGCCTACATCACAACATGTAAACCTGCATGCTGTTGTGAATTGGGAACTATCTCCAGATAGAAGATGGCTGAAGGATCATCTACCAACCCTGGTTATTAGGAGAGTTAGAGATGGAGTATGGACTAGAAGATTTGGAAGAAACTTTTACCCATGTAGCCAGACTTGAAGCGATAAAAATATTTCTAGCCTTTGTTGTACACGTGAACTTTACAGTCTATCAAATGGATGTAAAGAGTGTATTACTGAATGGACTTCTAGCTGAAGAAGTCTATGCTGAACAACCTCCAGGTTTTGAGGATCCAACTGAAGACAATCTACAAGCTGAAGAAGGGAATGTATGGCATGAAGCAAGCACCCAGAGCATGGTATGATACTCTGTCTCACTACCTACTGGAAAGTAGATTCCAAAAGAGTGATGTAGAAAAACCTTATTTAGAATTCAAGATGGAAACATCGCATTGTTAGTCCAAATTTATGTTGATGAGATTATTTTTTGGTCAAGTAACAAAGAACTGTATGAAGTTTTCCCAACACATGCCGAACAAGTTCGAAATGACTATGATGGGAGAGCTTAGTTTATTTATTGGATTACAAGTAAGACAGTTGGATGATGGAATCTTTATCAATTAAGTCAAGTACACCAAGAAAATGCTTAAGAGATTCAGCAAAGACATCTACTCATCTGTAAGCACACCTATGTGTACATCATCAGGACATGATTAATATGAAGATGGAAAGGATGTTGATATCATACAATATAGGAGATTGATTGGTTCACTCTTATAATTATAGCAAGCAGACCTGACATGTTGTTCGTTGTAGGAGTCTGTGCTCTCTTCCAAGTAGCTACAAAGGAGTCTCATCTTCTAACAGCAAAAAGAATTCTGATATATCTCAAGGGTACCACTGAAATTGGACTATGGTATCCATGAGATAGAGGATTTGAGCTGAGAGGATATTCTGATTCTGACTTTGCAAGTTGCAAGATTAACCGAAAAAGACCAAGTGGCACGTGTCAGTTTTTTGGAAACAAACTTGTGTGTTGGTTCAGCAAGAAGCAGCAATCAATTGCAACGTCGAAAACAGAAGCATAGTACATCACAGCTGGAAGTTTTTATGCTCAGATACTGTAGATGCAACAACAACTAAGGGACTATGAGACAATCGCAAGAGAAGTTCCCATTATGTGTGATAATCCCAGTGCGATAGCTATCACACATAAACCAGTCCTTCACTCTAGGACCAAGCATATAGAAGTAATACGTCACTTCATTCACGATCATGTCGAGAAGAAGGATGTTAAACTTGAAAACATCCACACAGATATACAGTTAGCTGATATTTTCACTAAACCACAGTGTGAATTACATTTTAATATGTATATGACCAAATTGGGGATGTTACAGTTATAGGAAAACCCCTGTAGGAAAAGTCTTAATGTAGTAAACTACAAACACAGATTGGTAGAACTATAAGGAATTACACTATAACCCCTACTGGAGTAAGGGGGAATGTTATAAGCACTCAGTGGTGATTCGCCGTTTGTATACTTAGAGTAAGACACAGTCCGTATATATTACTGTAAGTAGCATTTGGTGATTCGTAGAATGCCTATACTGGAGATTCTTACTATTTGGAAGTTACAACCAAGTAATGAACGGTGATTCGTTGAATGCATACTGTATACTATCTTATAGAAGAAAATCCCGCTGTACGCAGAAGACTCTTTACTTGATTGCTGGGGCATTTTTATGGAGAACCAGCAAGCAGCAAAGGTGCATGAATCCTGCAACAAGACCAGATACCACATTCTGTCCCAAGTTTGAGTATCTGCATGATAATTTCAGCAGATGTATTCAATGCCGGACGATGAGTTACGACAAATGCACAACTTTTATATTCCGCTTGATGATGGCCATATGGAAGGTAGAACATGTGAACTGGCTAGAGTTCCTATTTCTCAGGTTAGTTGAAGAACTAACGAAGGAGAAAGGCCGGAGAGGATACGGGATAGTCCTAGCCTACTTCTTCTACTATCAAGGAGTTGGTGTAGATGATGGACATACTTTGGGGCCAAGGAAAGTGGATCAGAAGTATCAAGGAAGCTGCATGCAAGCAGCAAGACAATTTATCTACTACCGGGGAATATTCTGACAAAATCTCCCAGATGAAGCAAACTCTCATTTCCTACCGAAAGTATGTCACAGTAAACCCCCCAGCCAAAAAGAGGAGAACAGAACAAAAATTCCAAACAAGAGTTCCCTCGCCGGTAACAGAAGAAGCAGACAAAGATGCCAATGCTGACATCCAACCCTTACAACAGAAAATGAGAAGGTGGTTAAAGCCCATGTCAAGGAAAGCACTGTCAGGCAACTGTTCGATGAGCCTGAGCTGACATCCATTGGAAGGAGATCACCATCTCTTAACATGGAAATATATCCAGGAACTCAACTATCACCGATACATTCTGTCAAGGCATCTAATGTCTCTAACCAACGCACCCCAGGCTACAGAAATATCCCAAGCCTCGAGGGATGATGCAGCAGCAAAACCTCATATACCATCTTCTGTTGATGCAGAAACCGTAAAAGAGGGATTACGTATTTCTGAGAAACAACAACCACAGTCCAAGGAAGCAGAAGCCCACCTTTTGTGGATGAGATTCAGGAAGAATAAATGGCAAGGTATTATAGATGACGATCGAATAGGATAAGAAGGTATCCTGCTATTCTGGATTGGGATAATTGGGGTAAGGAGGAACAATGGGTCATTGATTGGGCAGTAACTGATGATATTACTGAGTTAACGTCCAGAAAGTTTGGTTCGCATATCAGGACGGCGAGGAGGATTTTCTTAGAGTAGAAAGGAGCTTCAAAGCGTCCGGCAGCTCATGTAGAGAAGCCGGTGGATGATAATAAGATACTGCGCCAAGTTTCTAGATCAAGTAGACTTGAGGCTCTACAGCGAGAAACTGTTGCTTCCATGAAAGGAGTAGGGAGCAGCTCGCACTAACCTGTAACTACAACAGCCCAGCCAACTGCTGCAGGGAGTTCTGAAGAGGATGAAATTCTACTATCACCTATATTCAGGACTCAACAACAAGGAATCACCGATGAATCTACTGTCAGGGAGATAGCAGTAGAAAAAGCATCTAATACCTCTCAAACACCTGCTAAACAGGCGTAAGGAAGTTCAGCAAGTGGCAAGCTTACACTAGGAGACTACAGGAGGATATGAAGCTGAGATATAATATAAGATACCTACTGAAGTCATGCCAACTGCTGCAGACCTAGTTTCAACTAAAGGAGGAACCAACTCAAACCCTCTAACAGTCAAAATCTCAGACAAAGAACACTTGGACTATGGTGATAGTCCAGCTCATTCTCCACCCAAGAGCAATGATGACGTGGATTATTTGTTGGATGAAGAAAACGAGTCTGAAGACCAAAACCTTAACTCATAAGTTGTAGCTATGTCCTTGAAGACAAAGGAGAATTTCTCTTTAAAGATGAAGGAAGTTTCCTTTGACTAAAGCAAGAGGAGAAGGAGAAATGTGAAAAGGAGCAGGCTGATGCTGGTATAACACGTACAACAATTAAAGCAACTGCTTAGATTCCTACTAAGGCTGAAATAGTGAATCCCCTAGAAGATAACACTGCCAATTAGCCTTTTGGATCAGCTAACAGCAAAGGGAAGAATTTTGTAGGACAGGAAGCTGTAGGAGATGGAGTACAACAAGCTCAGTCTACATCACATACAACTTAAGCAGGAAAAGCAAAGAAACCTGCAGTTCCAGAAACACTAGAAGATATTCCAAGGAGAAAACATGATAGATCTCCTAAGGAACTGTATCTAGCGCTGAAGTGGTTGTAAGAACTTTCCAAGATTATGTCAGTTGTGATGGAAACACAAGTTTAGCTTGAGGAAAAGTCTCAACAGCGGGAAAATGATACCGTTGCAGAAATGAGGTAGTCTCATGTTGAGGTGAATGTTGCCACATCAACTACACTACAAGAAGTGATGGAAAGAAGGAAGCGACAATTACGATAACTCAATATTCGCTTCAGACCATTCGGTCCACACTAGGAAACAACACTTCGAGTGCTATCCCTATTTTTGGTGCTCTTTAAGAAGCAATCTAAACGATCCCCAAAAGTGTAAAATGTAACGACCTGCTCCAGATTTGACGGACTGTCCCCACAAACCAACACAAGTCTTTTCCAACGCATTTTGTCCTCACTCACGCGCACCCTGAGAAACTTCCCAGGGGGTCACCCATCCTGAAATTTCCCCAGGCAAAGCACGCTTAACCTCAGAGTTTTCTCAGAATGGGCGCCAGAAAAGAAGATGCACCTTGTTGGTATGAGTAG
>JAUEKW010146089.1:0-10401 GCA_032274785.1 Ajuga reptans
TACATTGACTAAGTTGACCAAAGATAAAAAGTTGTACATCCATCAAACAAGACTCTTTTTATGGGACGGAGGGAGTACTAAACAACTTATAAAATGTAAAAATAAGCTCCTATAACTTATAAGCTCCAAAACAAATAAGTTGGTCTAGTCCATCTTATGTTTTTAAAATCTTATAAATTGCGCTTAAGTTTTAATACTGCACACACACACACAAATACACACACTACACACATTTCACACACATTTCACACATTACACACACTACAAACGTTTCACATAAGCTACACACTTTTCACACTAAATACATTTCACACACATTACACATACTACACACATGTCACACACACTACACACATTTTACACACCACACATTTCACACATTACACATACTACACATGTTTCATACACATTACACACACTACACACATTCAACACACATTTTACACACTACACACATTTCACACGCACTACACATACTACACACACATTTCACTCATTACACGCACTACACGTTTCAAATACATTACACACACTACACACACATTTCACGCATTATACCCAAAACACATGTTTCATACACACTACACATACATTTCACACATTACACATACTACACACGTTTCACACACATTTACAAACACTCCACACACATTTACACACACTCCACACACTACACAATACACACTGCACACACATTTTACACATTACACACTACACACTACACACAGTTCACACACGTTTCAAATACTCTACACACACCAAACATTTCACACACACTACACACACATTTCACACACGACACACACTACACACATTACACACACTACACAAATTACACACATTACACAAATTTTACACATGTTTCACATAAATTTTACACATGTTTCACACAAATTTCACACACTACACACATTTGACACATTACACACATTACATACATTACACACTAAATACACATTTTACACACTACACACACTACACACTATTCACACATTAAATACATTTCACACACACTACACACAATACACACATTTCACACACACTACACACATTTTACACACACTACACATTTCAAACATTACACATACTACACACGTTTCACACACTACACACACTACACACATTCCACACATTTACACACTACACACATTCCACATATTTACACACTACACACATTTACAATTTACACACTACACACTACACGTTTTACACGCACTGCACACACTACACACGTTTCATATACAGTACACACACTACACACGTTTCATATACAGTACACACACTACACACACATTTCACGCCTTTTACACACTACACACGTTTCACACACACTACACATATTTCACACACACACTGCACAAACTTCACACACACTACACATACATTTCACACATTACAGTTACTAAACACGTTTCACACACATTACACACACTCCATATATATTCACACACACCACACACATTCCACACACCACACATTTTACACAATACACACACTGCACACACATTTCACACCTTACACACACTACACACTATACACATTTCACACACGTTTCACGCACTATACACACCACACATTTTCACACACACTACACACACTACACATGTTTCACACACATTACAAATATATTTTGCCCACACTACACATTTCACACATTTCACACACTACACACACATTTCACACACTATACAAAATTCACAAATGTTTCACACACATTTCACACACACTACACACACATCTCACACATCACACACATTTCACACATTACACACATTTGACACATCACACACATTTCACACATTACACATATTTCACACATTACACACATCACACATTTCACACATTACACACATTTGACACATTACACACTTTTCACACATTTGACACACTACACACCTTTCACACATTACACAACACTACACACGTTTCACATACATTACACACACTACATACACATTTTACACACTACACACACTACACATTTTTCACACACTAAATACATTTCACACACACTACACATACTACACACATTTCACACACTACACACATTTTACACACAGTACACACACATTTCACACATTAAACATACTACACACGTTTCACACACACTACACACACTACAAACATTCCACACATTTTACACTACACCATTTCACACGCACTACACAAACTACATACACATTTCACGTATTACACACAGTACACATGTTTAATATACATTACACACACTACACATACATTTCATGCATTATACACAATACACACGATTCACACACTACACATATTTCACACACTACACACACTTTACACACTACACATACATTTCACACATTACACATACTACACATGTTTCGCACATACTACACACACTACAAATATTCATACACATTCCACGCACATTTCCCACACTGCACGCACATTTTACACAATACACACACTGCACACTTTTCACACATTACACACATTACACATATTTCACACACGTTTCACACACTACACACACCACACATTTCACACACACTACAACACTACACACACTACACACATTTCACACACTACACACTACACACATTTCACACACGTTTCACACACATTACAAACACATTTCGCACACACTACACACTACACACACATTTACACATTACACACATTTCACACAGTACATACGCATTTCATATATTACACACACTACACAAATTTCGCACACATTTCACACACACTACACACACATTTCACACATTACACACATTTCACACATAGTTCACACATTACATACACTACACACGTTTCACATTCATTACAAACACTACATACATATTTCACACATTACACGCAATACACGTTTCACACATACTACACACATTTCACACACTATACACATTTCACACACTTCACACAGTACACACATGTTTCACTCATTACACATACTGCACATGTTTCACACACTACACATATTCACATACATTCCATGCATATTTCACACACTACACACACTACACACACATTTCACATATTACACACACTACACACACTACAAACACTACAGATACACTATACTTACAATAATACATTACACATACTATACACGTTTCACATACATTATACACTTTACACACACTTCACACACACTACACACATTTCACACAAACTACAAAATGTTCTTCCTCACCTTTATTTTTATTTTTCTCTTCTATTGCGACTTATAAACAAGACTGGAATCAATGGTGTTTGCATCTTCTAGTTAATGGAAAATGGTGTTGGCCGTCCTTTTTTTATTTGACGTATAAAGAGATGTGATTTCTTAAAATCAATTATTAGCAATGTGTGTAGTGTGGTGAAGTGTGTGTTATGTGCGAAATATGTGTATAGTGTGTGCAAAATGTGAGCAATGCATGTAATGTGTGAAATATGTGTGAAATGTGTGTAGTGCGTGTTAAGTGAGTGTGAAATGTGTGTGAGATATGTGTAGTGTGTGTAGTGTGTGCAATGTGTGTAGTGTGTGTGAAATTTGCGTGGTGTGTGAAATGTGTGTGGAATGTGTGGTGTGTGTTAAATATGTATAATGTGTGTAATGTGTGTAGTGTGTTGAATGTGTGGTGCATGTGAAGTGAGTGTGAAATGTGTGTGAAACATGTGTAGTGTGTGTGAAACATGTGTAGTGTGTGTAATGTGTGTGAAACGTGTGTAGTGTGTGGTGTGTGAAACGTGTGTAGTGTATGAAATATGAATAATGTGTGTAATGTGTGTGTAGTGCATGTAATGTGTGTGAAGTGTGTGTGATGTGTGTGAAGTGTGTGTGAAATGTGCGTAGTGTGTGAAATGTATGTAGTGTGTGAAATTTGTGTGGTGTGTGAAATGTGTGGTGTGTAAAATGTGTGTAGTGTGTGAAATGTGTGTGTGAAATATGTAGTGTGTCATGCGTGAGTAGTGTGTGTGAAGTGTGTGTAGTGTGTGTGAAGTGTGTGTAGTGTGTGTGATGTGTGTTAAACGTGTGTAGTGTGTGTAGTGTGTGAAATGTTTGTCGTGTGTGAAATGTGTTTAAGTGTGTGTAGTTTGTGTAATGTGTGAAATGTATGTGTACATATCTCTCCATGCAATTGTATTTTATAAACTCTTTTATCCAAACACTTTTTAACTTCTAAGCTCTTGAAAAATTATATTTTATAAGCTCTCAAAACAACTTATAAAATATTGGTGCTTATAAGATGTTTGAAATAATGTTAGCCAAACACTCTCAGTAACTTTTACTACCCAGTTTTGCTTCTTGAAAATATGCCATGAAATGTCAAAAATACCCCTGTTTGCCAGGGCGAATGTTGTAAGAAATTGAACAACGTTTCAACTCTTTGTCCATTTGAGCATCTACCCAACTTCCAAACATTTTTATTGGTGGTTTTATTGTTTCTGGAAACACGTTCTTATACTTTCACAGTTGACACATATTGTTAATTGGTCGACTACAAAGTCAACATGTTTTTTTTATTTACACACATTCTAGTCATAAAAACTCTTATACACCGGGTGCCATTTTAGCTAAAATGGCACCCGATGATAGTAGAGGTTAGAGTGCCTCTTATGAATGTAGAGGTTTCGTGTCTGACAAGTTTGATCCTTAAGTACCATTTTCTTTTTCAAGCCTTTTGCCTTGATTATGAATCGGATTTAGTATTATATGTTTAGCTTAAATATATTACTTGTTTAGTGTGTTCGAGTTTGGCTCGAGTTCGCCTCAAGCTTCTAGACTTATGTTCGAGTTCGGTTAGTTTTGTAATTACCAAGCTCGCGAATAGTTTGGCTCGATTCGACAAAAGCTCGATAACACATTAAAATGTTCATAGTTCGAGCTCGAGTTCGTTACTAAGCTCGCAAATAGTTGGAGCTCGATTTGCAAAAGCTCGCGACTAGTGTTCACCCCTTGTTGAACACAACTAAGTGCATTAATCTTTTTTATATTATATATATATTCGAGCCTGGCTCGCGAACTTGGGTTCGCGAACAAGCTCGCGAGCTTACGAACCAAATACCTACAAGCTCGAGTTCGGCTCGGAAATTTTACCGAGCTTAAAATTAGGCTCGAGCTCGGTTCGTTTAGGCCAACGAACAACCCCGAATGAATATTTTTACGAACCGAGACCCGAATAGGTTGCAAATAGTTTGATTTGATTACATTCCTACTTATTTACCCGAAAAATATTTCTTTGTAATTATTATTTTTAACTTTTAATAGTATACTACTTAGACAAAAATTAAGTGCAAACATAGAGTTGTACTTTTTAAAAAAAAAAATTTCAGCATTTAAAGTAATATATTTCATTATAGAAAAAAAAACTATTAGGTTTTAACGTTCAAAGGAATACTTTTTTTTGTACATGTAAAATATTACGTTTCAGCATAAAATAATTATAATTTTCTACTTGTAAAATAAAAAGTACTTCCTGCATCTTAAAAAAGAGTTGTTATTAAATGTATAACTTTTATTTTTTATTAATTAGATAAAAGTACAACCTTAAAAATCTATGAATTTTCACTTATAAGACTTTATTCACTAATAACAACATTAACTTATTTGTGAAATTAAAATTCAAATATTTGTACTTTGATAAGAAAACGAGGATTGACTTTTGAAACAATAAATTTTTTTGTGACACAAATATTTTTGAAACGAGACTGTTTGTATAGAGCCTGTAAAGTAATACATTTTTGTAAAAGGCCTAATAACAAAAAAAAGTCAAACCTTTTTAAATTTTTGTCATTTTAGTCAATTTTTTTAATTTTGTCAAATTATACACAAACTTCCAAAGTAATTATTATTTTAGCCAATTTTTAAAATCTAGTCAAAATCCTCTGATGTAGTTGTCACATGGATTACATCTCTTCACAAATTACATCTAGCTTTTCTTTAATTAACTAGGTTAATATATTTTAACTAACTTTTACCATTTGTCTTTAAAATATTTTTATGTATGTAGCTCAATATATTACGCACCCAGGAATCCCAATTGAATTGAATGGGAAACTTGATTTTTTTCCTTTTTCTGTTTTATTTATTTATTTTTAGTTTGATTATTTAATTTGAGAAAGGTAAAAAGTTGATTTGCTTTATAGGCGTATTTTGTTGGTAAGTTAAAAGTATGAAAGTTAATTAAATTTTATTAACCCCAGTTAAGTTAGAGTGATGGTGTAATCCATGTGGCAGCCACGTCAGACAAGTTCGATTGAATTTTTAAAATTGGCTAAAATAACAACTATCTTAAAAGGTTGTGCATTATTTGACAAAATTAAAACAATTGTGTAAAATGCCAAAAACCTGAAAATGCTTGGAATTTTTTTGGCTATTAGGCCTTTATAAAAAGGTATACGTTTTAACCTATTAATTAATACTTTTCAACGTGTATACGTTTTGGCGCGAAAATTTATATTTATCTAAAATGTGAGCATAATTTGTTAATTTAAAGTGTTTTATTAGTTCTTATTAAAGTAAAAAGTAGATAAGAGAAGAAAAGAAGAATCAGAAGAAGGCGTGAAAGCGTCGATCTTTATTATTTCACAATAGATCCCTTTATCTAGGTATACATCTAGAGTTTTATCAATATATGGAATATAATGAAACACCTAAATTGCTCCTAAATCAATTACTTTTGATGGACACAGGATTTTTTCCTTTAACACTCCCCCTTGTGCCAAATCAAAAGATGGATGGTGCGTGAATGTTGCCTCATTAAAACACTTTCCAAGTAACAAAACACAGTGGGAAAAATAAACCTTGGTCGAAAGGAAAAAGAGTGCAGCACACTTATGTTGAGACTCCCCCTGAAGTATACGTCTCTCACCTGATACGTACATCTATCAAGAGAGGTCAAAAAGTCTACGCATCCCAATTCTTTTCATATGTTTCTCAAAAATTGTCTTGGACAATGATTTTGTAAATAAATCAACCGCGTTTTCTTTAGAGCTTACTTGAGTAACTTGAATCTTGAGTAAAACTTGTTATTGTTGGTTGTAGAAATACTTAAGTGATATATGATTCATATTGTCACCTTTGATGTACCTCAGTTTAATCTGTTCGATGCAAGCAGCATTGTCTTCATATATACAGGTAGTCTCTTCAGTGGTAGAACTCAAACCACTACTTCCTTGAATGTGTGTGATGATAGACCTTAACCAAATACATTCATGAACTGCTTCATGTAAGATAATGATCTCCGAATGGTTCGATGAGGTAGCTACAAGAGTTTGCTTAGTTGATCTCCAAGATATCGCTGTGTTTCCCATAGTAAATTCATAACCAGTCTGGGACGCCCTTTATGTGAATCGGAAATATAACCAGCATCAGTAAAACCAACAAAAAATTTATTTGGTGTATCGGTGTAGGATGTAGCTTCAACATTTTCTTTAGGGGTTACAGTTCCATCTATGATCCCCTTTTTTCTCTCTGTAAGAAAAGAACAAGCCCATGTCAATGGTTCCTTTTAGGTATTAGAATATATTCTTAACACGATTCCAATGTTGCTATGTTGGTCCTGAACTAAATCTAGTTAACAAGTTCTTAAGAAAGCAGTATTTGGCCGAGTGCATTGAGTTGAGTACAATAATGCGCATATTGCACTTAAATAGGAAATTTCAGCTCCCAATAGCTCTTCTTCATATTGCTTTGGACGAAATAGATCTTTCTTTAAATCCAAACTCTGACCAATCATGGGAGTGCTAACACGATGCACTCTGTCCATATTGAGCCTCTTCTTAACATATGCAGACTGGTGGACAAATATTCCACAAGCTCGGTGTTCTAATTCAATGCATAGATAAAATTGAGTTTTCCAAGATCCTTCATTTTAAATTTGGATTACAAGTAGCTCGCGGTTTCTCTTATTTCATTAAGAGTACCTATTATGTTCATGTCATCAACATAAACTGCTATAATTGCAAATACGGAACTTGTTTTCTTTTTAAATACGTAGGGGGCATTGTTCATCGTTCTTATAACCTTTCCCAATCAAGTAGTCACTTAGACTGGTGTACCACATCCGTCCGGATTGTTTCAATGCATAAAGTGATCGTTTTAATATGATTGCAAACGCACTCCGTAGTTTAGAGTCACTTGACTTGGGTAATGGAAGGCCATCATGCACTTTCACATATATCTCTGAATCAAGATCCCCATGGAGATATGCAGTAACCACGTCCATTAGTTGTATTTCGAGTTCTTCAAAAACTACTAAGCTAACTAAGTAGCGGAACATTACAACGTCTATGACGGAAGAGTATGTCTCCTCATAGTCAATTCTAGGGTGTTGTGAGAAATCTTGCGCTACCAAGTCGAGCTTTATACCTCAGGACCTTATTTTTCTCATTGTGTTTTCTGACAAAGACCCACTTATGTCCTACAGGTTTTATACTCGGTGGGGCTAGCACTACCGGACTGAATACCCATCTCTTTGCTAGAGAATTAAGTTCTGCCTGAATTGCTTCTTTCCACTTAGGGTAATCTACTCTTTGTTGACATCCTGAAAACATAGCGTAGTTCGATAACATCATGTTCTATAATTTCTTGAGCAACAGTATAAGCAAATATATCATCAATCTGTGTGCAATATATGTCCATCAACTCATATGCACTCTCATAATCCATAGAGATTTCTTTATTATCTGGAATCATATCAAACATCGAAGTATACTCCAGTAATGATTCTTGGACATAACTATAATCAGAGATAATCTCATAAGATGGATTCTCAACATCGATGTTCAATGGATCAGGTTGTGCCGCACCTAACCTTTTCTTCCTTAGGTGGGTGTCGATCGAATTAGGTGGCCTCCCCCTTTTCCTTTTGGGAGCCACAACCTCAACCACACCTCCACCAAGTGTGGTCAGCACCTTTATCTGCGGTGCCGTGCCCCATATTAGAGACTTCTAACCTTGCAGGCATATTTGCAGTTGGTATATGAGACCTAGTACTTTAGCAATATCAGTAAACGCATCAGGCATTGAATCTGCTATGTTCTGAAGATTAATTATTCTTTTTACTTCACTTTTGCATTGTGAAGTTCGGGGATCAAAATGAGACAGAGTGGGGACATACTATGATAGTTCTTGTCGTTCTCTTAGAAATTTATTTCTCATCTCTCCCTAATCACGGGAAGGCTGTCTTATTAAAGTGACAATGCTCAAATCTAGCGGTAAAGAGGTCGCCTGTCAAGGGTATTGTTGGATATTAATATCCAACATATATACCTAATTATTTTTAGGGACCCATTTTAGTGTGTCGTGGGGGTGCAATAGACACATATACTGCACAACCAAATATGCGTATGTTTGAAATGTCAGGCTCATATCTAGTTATCAATTAGTACGCAGAAAATGGTTGGTCAACAGTGGGTCTGAGACGAATAAGTAACGCTGCATGCAATATTGCATAACCGCATGCAGAGATAGACATGTTTGTGCGCATAACCAGTGGCTAGGGGTGACAAACAAGTCGGGGTACGGGTTTGCGGGTGAGGTTTAGACATGCATATTATGAAAATTTACGCAACCCGAACCCGACATGTTTAGTTGCAGGTCAACCTGCCAACCCATTTTCAACCCGAATGTACTAAAAAATATTACACCTTAATCCTGATATCATGTAATTCTACTTTTCTATGCTTGATCCCTGAAGTATGAAAATATCACAATGCAAATATGAACATATCACAATACAACAAGCCAACAACACATCATCTCCTACAATTTATACATGTCCACAAAAATAAGTTCGGAATTTGAAATTTAAAATAAAAAATTATAAATAACATCCCATTACCAAAAACTATATAAATATGTCTAACATTAAGAGAATAAATCAACCAAAAACTCTCACAGTAGCACAAATCTATCACAATGTTCATGTGGATGTGACCTTCGGAAAAAAAAATGCAACTCATTAAAACTTGAGCATGTGAGATATTATGCTAGAAAGTTTTTTTTAACCAATATATAATAATAAAATATATTTGTAAACTCACCACCTTTGAGTTGGAATCTGCTGCTGTAATATCCGGACCTCTTACTAATCACTAGCCAATATAGTTCTTGCATTTCATGTATTAATCTTACACTTTCACGTATTGTTTGTGTTTGATCTATATTGCAATTTGTCTTTTATTTGTCTTGTATTTTATGATTCAATTTTGAGGTATGTACATTAGTGGTGGAGAAACCCCTAACCTAAAATATTGAAAGAGTCTGAATAATGTGAAACTACATGTGACGAGTTTTGAAAATGTGAAGCCCACTAAGTAGTATGTGGAAGTGTTAGTAGTGTAAAGGATGTCATTGACGAGGCGATAATAATAATAATAATAATAATAATAATAATAATAATAATAATAATAATAATAATAATAATAATAATAATAATA
>JAUEKW010146109.1:0-10400 GCA_032274785.1 Ajuga reptans
TTGAAGAGTTGTACCTTCATCAAAATAAAAAGTTGTACATTTTCAAACATGACTCTTTTTATGGGACGGAGGGAGTAATAAAGTATTACTCATAAGCAGACTTTGATCCGTATATTACACAGGAGTAATACTAGTGTAGTTTAAGAAAAGGTCCAATGTAGCCACATTATAACCCATTCAAGAGCGGTGCCAAAAGGGACAAGGAAACTGAGTAATCGACAATTTTTAATTTTTAATTATAGAAGTCCTTAGTATATATACGTCGGAACCATAACTCCATAAGGTACCCAGTTGAAATAAATAATTAATATGCATGATTTAATTACGCAAGTATTGACGTTTCGTGTGAGGTCCAACTATTAATTATTTTTTATTTATCACCAAGTGCCAAGAGCACGCAAGTAATTAATTTATAATATCTGAAAAATTGTGGAAATATAGAGCCATTTGTTTGAGTTAAGCGGTGAAAAAAGAAATATTAGTTATTAATATTTATTATTGTTATTTTATAAAGAAAAAGGAAATTAATTTTGCATATTCTCACAAATTGTTTACTATAGGAGATTAAATTAGGGAGTGAGTCAGTATCACGGTGTGATGAAGTTATAAAAGAACATATTTTTACAGAAAAACGTGATATTTTTACAGATAAAAGTTATAAAAAAGTAATACTTTTACAAATAAATGTAATACTTTCGATATAAAAAGTGATAATTTTTTTGTCAAAAAAGTGATATACATATAAAGGTGATATTTTTGCAACAAAAAATAGTTTAAAATAAAAAAATAAAAAATAAAAATGAAAAAGTAGCCTTCCCAGTAGAGCTGTGGCCCGGCTTATCCCGTCGGGCCAACGTCATATGTGGGATCGGACTAAAGCCCCGGAACATCCTAAAATATATTATGATTTTTGAATTGGTCCACGGCTCACCATGCTTTTTATCTATTGGGTTGGGAATGTTGGGCCAGATGGTATTTTGGACCAAGAACTCTTTGGTTCACCCATCTAAAACGTTCAATCAGATCAATTTTGTCACCTCTGATTCGTATTAGTTTAAACAGTTTGGACCTACTAATAATTTATTCAATAAATGTTTCTGAAATTTTCCTGTCCCCAGCTCTATAAAAACATCCATCCTACTTATTCTTACATGCAACATAATCAATTAAGATTCACAGAAAAATAAAGAGAGAGAAAGTATGGGTAAAGATGTGCAGTGTGATCCATTGCTTAAGGGTGGAAGAAGAGAAACCAAATACAGCCATGGATACTCTGCATCTGACCTGGAAACACTCAGTAGTATTACAGAGGTTTTGTTGCCTCCATTAACATTGAATACTACTTCTCATAACCCCGCCATGGACTCCTTCTTCCAAGCCTCCGGATCTCAATATCCGGTGCCTGACGAGGTAATTTTTTGAGACGACAATTGTTGTATCTAATAATAAGTTTATGCACTGCTTATAGTGACAAAAGTGATCAACAAATTTCTTGAGATTATTTTTAGATTTTTTTAGGGACAACTAGTGTCTGATGAGGTAATAGGGAGTGTTTGTGATTGCTTTTACTTTTAAGAAAGTGAATAAAATTAGAGATTGTTGTAAAATTTCTTAAAACCAGAAGTGGGTTGATTGTGTGAAGAAGAAAAAGTAATTGTAGTCAACTAATAAGTTGTACTGGTGTTTGGTAAATAATCAGTTTTTCTCACAATTTTTAAGTGAGAAGGAGCTTGAAGCACCTGCTTTAAGATTTTGGCTTAAACATGCTAAATTCCAGCAGAAGCTGAAGCTTACAAACATTAATTTTCAGCTTAATTTAAGTTAAAAGTAGAAATTTGCTTCAGATAAGCAAACGCACACACTGCCTTGATGCATTTTTACACTACAACAGAATAGGTTTTTTATGACACATTTTGCGACCGAGTTATTGAGACGGCTAATTAGTGATGACATGGTATTTCTAATAATGTAATTGTAACAAATAGTTATTGTTTGAAATAAATTTTCTTTGTTTCAGAAAATCATTTTTGTATAGTTTTAATATAAAAGGATGGTTGGATTGTATTTGTATTAGGTAGCTGAGCTTGTAGAAAAGAGGGGTTTCTTGGAGGCCAAATTATTGGTTAGAGCAATATTAAAGGTTCTGTCTACCAGGCTTGGGACTTTGATAATATGTGGAAGTCTCAGTGTTGGAAAGAAATGGCCATACTTGAAGAAATTCTCTGAAGTCAGTTTGGAGAAGAGAGAGAAAATTATCCAAAAATGGTTCAAAAATTGGCTCTTCACACCTATTAGGCTTGCCTTTGTATTCCTCAAGTTCTTGGTTCTCTTTGTCTTCTTCACTCAGGTAATTAATTAATATTACTCCCCTCATTTTATAAAAAGAGTCATGCTTGAAAAAAGTACGACTTTTTATTTTTGACAAATTTGATGAAGATACAACTCTAAAAAAACCATCAATTCTCACCTGCACGACTTATTTTATTTTTTTGATTTGACATATTCAATCATATATAAGTAATTCGTTAAATAAAAAAATTTATTTTTTTTACTTTTGATTAAGAAAATGAGACATTGACATTAGAAATAAGATTCTTATTGTAGGACAAGATTTTGTTTTGAAATATGACTTTTTTTTATTGGGCAGACGGAGTATAATCGTATATATGTTTTGATTCATTCAATTCATATTTACCTAAATTCTGCAGATTTTGAGTATTTGAAAATTTTGAATTTTAGATCACAAATTAAGAGTGGACGATCGTCGCTTAGTTAGTAGTGATGTAAATCAGTCAAGTCCAGTCGAGTCGAACGTATTGTTATTCAAGCTTATTCGAAATATTACCGAGCTTCAAATATTATGGTGGAGCCGAACATGAGTCGAATTCGAGTAGTTTGATATTTTTACATTTATTTTAACATTTTTAAGAGCTCGAGTCGAGCTTTAGATTTTATCAAACGTAAAAATTTCTTTAAGCTAAATTGATATCTTCAATCAAACATAGTTTAAATGATTTTTTAACGAACAATTTCGAATTAAGTATCGAGTAGCTTGTTTATTAGGCTAGTTTGAGATACACTCAATCTTTTGATCAAATAAAAAAATAAAATAAAGCAAAATCCAAGCCTCGGCATTCAAGTTAACTGCATCATAGGTGTTGACTAAAAGAATAATTTAACCATAGCCATTTCCTTTTAGTCATTAGTATTTAAAATATAGATTGACGGCAATTAATTAATTAATAATACGTTTAGTGTCATCATATGCTGGCCAGTAAGGCAAAAAGAACGCTACTTGACAAATATTGTTTTTCATTAGCATTAGCAGCAATTGCAAGAAAACCGATGCATTTCTTAACTTATTAATTATGATAAGGAAAGTAAACATATGGTTGGTTGTAGGGGTGGTGAAAAGTATCAAAATACCGTACTTGTCATACCTAAAAATTACCGAAAATACCAAAATATTCGTTATACCGAATTTTCGATACAATATGGTACCATACCGAAAATATTCGGTACGGTAACGGTATGATATTTCTAAAATTTCTGTATTTCGGTATATACCAAAATACGAAAAAAGTTCGGTATTTCGGTATACCTCGGTATTTTCGGCACACATCGGCATTTTGGTAGTTCGGTATTTCGGTATACCGAATTTCTAACAGTATACCGAAAAATTTTGGTATGCCTATATTCGGTACGGTATCGGTATCTAGTGATACGGTACCGAATTTTCGGTATACCAAAATTTTCGGTACGGTAACGGTATGAATTTTCGGCATACCGAAAGTTTCGGTACGGTAACGGTATCGATGATTCGGTACGGTATACCGTAACGAACCACCCCTAGTTGGTTGTATATAATTTTGAGTACATAGTTGCTAGGCGCTGGTCGGGTGGTAAAATGAGGTCTAACGATTAGTGGGGGTTTAGACAGCTGAACGAGACATAGACGTGGTTAGACAGGGATAAATCGAAAAAAGAATATAAGCGGTCAATAAGAGTCTAGTACTTAAGCACTAATTGATCGGAGCTAATCAGGATATTTTTGTAAAACATGTTTGATAACCAATATTGTCAACTAATCTTTTGATTTCATGTCCCTTTTAGCCCAATGATGCAGTCCTTCGGAGAATCCTATTAGACTATTTAGTTTTTGTTATAAATAATACTTTCGTTCTAAAAAGATAATCATATTTAAATAATGCATAATTTTTTCATTTTCAACCAAATAAAAGTGCAATTTGTTCGTATGCATGAATTCTCACTTAGGTCCTGTATCTGTTGATTAGTTTGACTTTCTAACAATATTTAACTCAAAAAAAACAACATTAATACCTATTTTTGTGGGGAAAAAAAAAAAATATATATATATATAATTAATATATAGGTTGTGGGTGCAAAAACAACCTATTTTTGTGACACTTCAATAATTAATAGTGACATCTACCTGAACACCGAGGGTCACGGCACATTTTCATGTTTTCTGGTTCGAATTGTATACGAGCAAATTTCCCTAGTTGGGGCGACTGAGGTATTGTAGGCGGAAGAAATCAGATGGTTATAACTGGTTGGAAAAGTAAAAATGTGTATTTATTTTAGGGGTTGAAGAAATGGTTGAAGGATTGATTAATAATATTTAATTAAAATATGTGATGTGTGTAAGAGTATGTTAATTAATGAGAGAGAGAGAGTGATTGGAGTGATATTATGTATGTAAAAAGATTTTGATTGAGGAGAGAAAAAGAGAGTGGTTGAAGAGGTCGGATCAATCACCATTGTAATAAAAAACTAAGGGTGGTTAAGGCAACCCAGCCCCAACCCAAACCTAGGCATGTCAACGGGGCAGATCAGGTCGGGTAGTTAATATACCCGCCCCGCCCCAAACACACTCATACTTTCTTTCTCTTTCTTTCTTTCTCCGCGTGTTTGTAGTTTTGTACAACTTTTTATAAAAATATATTAGTTTTTTTATTGCAAGATATTATTTGTTCTAAAGATAGTATTAACATTTCTGAACTGTTCACATGCGCTACATATTTGTGCGCTACATGCGCTGCCGTCAAAGTTGTGTTGATTTCCTTTTAGATTTATTAATTCTACTTATTTTAATATATACATGCGTTTATTAGTTCCTACTACTTCTAATTTTGACTTATTTTAATATATGCATTGCTCATTACTGATTTCTTTTTACACTTATTATAACTTAATTTACTATAATAAATAGTTGATTTTTTTATACAGATTTTAACACTAATTTTATTTTACTTTATCCTGTCCCGTTCTTATGATTTTTATTAGGTGTTAATAATACATTTTACAAATTATTTTTTCTCGTTAGATGTTAATCGATATGAACGGTGGATTTGTTGGTCGGGTTGTGACCCAATTGTTATACATTATACTGAAAGCCATTATGGACCCAATAATTAAAATAAAAAATTAATTAACTTGTGTAAAATTTTAAAATTTTATTGGGCCGTGCAACAAATTGTCACCCATAATGTCTTGTGTTTGCACTATCAAGTAAATTTTGTAGATTTCTAGTCATCTTATGTAATTATTTATATAATATTTAAGCTTTGAAAATTTTATATTCCTAGATTTATATAATATTCCTAGAAATGGGCCACATATTAAATATTTGTAGAAATAGAGTTGAATCAGAGCACTAGCGTGTATATATATATATTAAAATAAGGAAAACTAGTAAATCTAAAAAAGATTAGCACAAATTTGAGCATAGCGCATGTAGTGCACTGTGCACAAATCTGTGGCGCATGTGAACGGTTCTGATTAACATTTGCAGCATAATAATGTATTTTATCACAAAAATTAGTACTTTTCAACATTAGTAATAACTTTCACCAAAATATGTAATATCTTTAGGCGAAACAATATTCTCTTCCTCCTATAAAAAGAGTCGTATTTAAAAATATACTTATTTTTATTTTTAGCCAATTTGATGAGGTACAACTCTCTAAATACCTTCAATTCTCACTTGCATGACTTATTATATTTTTTGATTTGACAGATTAAATCATATAGAAGTAATTCGTAAAATAAAGAATTTGGTTTTTTTACTTAGACTAAGAAAATAAGACATTGATATTTGAATCAGACTCTTATTTTGGGATAATTTTTGTTTTCAAACATGTATAAGACAGAATTTAGTAATATCTTCCACCAAATCAATTAATACATTTTCCCATAAATATGAATACATTTCAACATAAATACTAATAACTACTAATACATTTCACCAAAACAGGTAATAATCTATTAAACCAAACACTAATATATATATTTCTTTAAAAACAAGTAATATCTAATATTGATATATTTCCATCAAAAACTCCAAACAACTTACAGATTTGTCCGCGGCCCCAATTAACAAAACATATTGCTAATCCAATATTAACAAAAAAAATATTTATTTTCATAGGTAGGTGAAGATTCAAAGAATCCAGCATGGGAAGCCATAGAGTATGAGGTTGACGCCTATGATAACTCATCAAGAGATAGAGCTCTAGAGAAGGGCATAATCGAAACAAGGAAGGAAACTGATTCTTCACTCGCCGATTCTTTCACACAGAAAGGCTTCAAAGTCACAGAAAACGCCCAGAAAACCAAGTACATAATCGATTGCGACGCTGTAATCGTGGGGTCGGGGTGTGGCGGCGGCGTGGCAGCATCAGTTTTAGCACTCGCAGGTAGGGCTATTAACAAGTCGAGACGCGTTTGGGGTTATTCGAGTAATGATTACTAAGTTTTGATGCGAATTGAGCCTGTTAATTTAGTGTTCGATAATGTTCGCGAATTGTTCAGGAACGTTAACGAACACCAAGTTTGTTTACATTTTGTGTCCCTGAACACAAATATATTATATATTATTCTAGTTTTTGGCTTCAAAGTCATTGTTAATTGCAGGGTTCAAAGTCATCGTTCTGGAAAAAGGAAACTACTTTACCAGCAGAGACTATTCACGTCAAGAGGGGCCATCAATGGCTGAGCTTTACGAATCCGGTGGGATACTCTCTACCTTGGATGGCAAGATTATGGTCCGTGCAGGTTCCACCGTCGGCGGTGGCTCCGCTGTCAACTGGTCCGCTTGTATTAGAACTCCTGAATCCGTGATCGACGAATGGGGTAATGATCATAAACTCCACCTCTTTTCTGGACCTGAATATCGTGATGCGATGGATAAAGTTTGTGAAAGAATCGGCGTTACTGAAAAGTGTACAAAAGAGGGGTTTCAGAATCGAGTTTTACGTAAAGGGTGCGAAAATCTGGGCCTTGAAGCAGAGCGCGTTGCACGCAATTCATCGGAAGGGCACTACTGCGGTTCTTGCTGCTACGGTTGTGTACGAGGAGATAAGAAAGGAACCGATACAACATGGTTAGTTGATGCTGTGGATTCTGGTGCAGTTGTTGTTTCTGGATGCAAAGCGGAAAGGTTGTTGATAGACAAAGATGGATTTAAGAAAAAGAAATGCAGGGGAGTGATTGCGATATCCACCAATAAAGACATCAAGAAAATAATTCAAGTCGAGGCCAGAGTTACAATCTCTGCGTGTGGCTCTCTCTTAACACCTCCTTTATTGATCGCTAGTGGATTGAGGAATAGAAACATTGGGCGGAATCTTCGTCTACATCCGGTCCTCATGGCATGGGGATACTTCCCCAGCTCATCGGATATCGAGGGAAAGGTTTGTTTTTCTCAGAGTAGCTCACTAGGCTTATAAGTTAGTCTCTCTTCCTCTAATATGACACAACTCACATTGTGAAAAATCCGTCATTTTCATCAGGTTTATGAAGGAGGGATAATCACTTCATTGCATAAAGTGGTTGAAGATGACGGTGAAGGAAAATGTTCAAAAGTGAGAGCGATTATAGAGTCTCCCATTCTCGGGCCGGGTTCATTCGCAGCATTGTGCCCTTGGGAATCGGGACGCGAACTAAAGAACAGGGTTGCGAAATATGCAAGAACTGCTCATCTGTTCGCGATGATCAAGGACACGGGCACGGGCGAAGTTATGACAGAAGGAAGAATCGATTACAGGATGAGTAGTATGGACAAAGAGAACATGAAAATTGGGTTGCGGAGAGCTTTAGAGGTTTTGATAGCAGCAGGAGCAGTAGAGGTGGGGACGCATCAGAGTGATGGACAGAGGCTGAAATGCAAAGGGAGGAGTGAGAAAGAGGTAGAGAAGTTTCTGGGGACGGTTACGGCTGCAGAAGGGCCGAAATCGATGGCGGAGAAGTGGAACACTTATTGTTCAGCTCATCAGATGGGAAGCTGCAGAATGGGAATAGATGAAAAGGAAGGGGCAGTAGATGGAAATGGGGAGAGTTGGGAAGCACAAGGGTTATTTGTTTTTGATGCTAGTATTCTTCCAAGTGCTGTTGGGGTTAATCCTATGATCACTATTCAGTCAACCTCCTATTGCCTATCCAAAAAGATTGCGCACAAACTCAAGAATCAACAAATTTTTTAGGGTACAATTTTTTTGGTAAATGATATGTGGCCTGAATTTGGCTGGCCAGAATTTTATTTAATTTCTTTTTAAATTAGTTTTTAAATTGTGAATTATCCGTATATTGGAATACTATTGTGTTTGATTACTATCAGAAAAAAAAAAAAGACAAAAACATGATAATTTAAGTGTCAAAAAAGGGATGCCAACAACCAAATTGTCATTCAAAATAATAGTTAACATTTAAATATTTTTCTAACAGTAATCCAACATAATAGTAATATAATATAAGGGCAATTCACAATGTAAAAGAAAAATTCTAACCAACCAAATTCTGGCCATTTAGTAAGACCCATTTTTTTTCTTTAATCGACCTTACATTTTGTCCATACTAAAGAGTTTGGATCTTGAGTGTGTCCATGACAATCACACAGTCTGGTGGAGTGCATTTGACTAGAAAAGTGATAATTTTACCAAAAAGAATGATACTATAGAAAAGTAATACTCTTGCAAATAAAAGTAAGACTTTTGGATACAAAAAATCATACTCTCGTATTGATAATTTTGTCCAAAAAAAAGGATACTTTAGTTGTCTCTGCCACAGTATTTTTATCTTGGATCTTTAGCATCAACTTGATGGAGTCTACCCGCTCTTTTAGTAAAGGGCATTTTGCACTTGAAAACAAGAGCAATATTGTAATTTTACTACACAGTGGGGGGAATATATTTAGTTTGTTGATTGTTTACCACCACAAGATTGAGCATGTGTACACATGTACTTAGGGGAAAACATTTCATAGGAAATGCCTGAATTTTAAAAAATATTGTAATTATGGGCTTAAATTCTGGGAGTTCCAATTCGGGGCCTGAGTTTTGAGTTATTTTCAATTGAGGACCTAGATTTTGAATTTCATCATCAATTCAGGGTCTACGTCTTGAAAAACAAGATATATTATCTGATGTACATAAAGTTCATTAGGATATATAAGAAATTTTAATATACTCCGTACTGAAAATTTCAATCTACTATGTACTGAATCTTCCGTACATCATATAATGTTTCCTATTTTTCAAGATATAAGCCCTGAATTGAGAATAAAATTGAAAATCTAGGCCCATAATTGAGAAAATTCTAAAATTCAGGCCTTGAGTTTAGAACTTCCAATATTCAAGCCCCTAATTTAGTCGTACTTATTACTCTCATAATGAAGTTCTCGAATGGATTATTCTTTTCCTTGATACTAACTCTCAATAGGCTCTGATACCATTTAAGTTGAATTAAAAAAACTTTATCGTATCTTTGTGGATAAGCGTTGGTAAGCTGTAAGATCGTTGGTAAGCCTTTGGTTGGTGTTCCCGGCAAGTGTTCCCGTTTTATCAGAGTAACGGACAAAAGTTTTTGAACCTCAACTCATATTAAATGGCGTCTAGATTAAGAAACTTATTTTCTAAAAATACTAAGTCAAATAGATCTGGTATTGTGAATTGTTCCGAAATTTGCATTCCTGAAAATTTTGCTAATTGGTCTATTCTAGAAAAATCAATAGAAAATATGTATCAAATTGGTACATTTGATTTCAAAACTTCATTTTCCATAAAAACTCATGAAGAAACTATGTCTATTCAAGAGGAATTTCAAAGTATTTCTTTAATTTCAAAGGTTTCTATTAAGAAGTACCTTGAAAAGGGATACAAATATATTCATTTTGGTTTGATTCAAGTTGTTGTTAAACCCTTAGTTCACATAGGGGTTGATGCGCCTGTTTATCTCGCCTTAAGAGATAACAGGTTGAAGAGATACAAGACATCTCTTTTAGCAATGATTCTAACAAATATATGTAATGGACCTATCTATTTCAATTGTGCTCCTAACTATTCTGTGGATTTAACTGATCCTCTTATTCATGATTCTTTAAT
>JAUEKW010146119.1:0-10398 GCA_032274785.1 Ajuga reptans
CTTAAACTTCCTTTATACATGCTTATATAATTAAGATGGAAAAATTGAATAAAGAAACATGTATGTACTTTAACACCTCATGACTTTCATTTTTATTATTGTTATTCCATCCAACTAATTGGATTTGTCATGATATGACCTGTAGTAAATTTGTAGGAACTAATTTGTTAAACAGCTTCACTAATTAATTAGTGAAGTAGATTTAATTTCCATTATTAATTAATAGTATATGTTTAATAGGTAGAGGTTAAATTTTGGTCTGCTTTTTGTTTCACCTCAATAATAATACTTATAATTAAATTAAATAAATAGAGTAGTTTAATTTGACAAGACGTTCATGCATAACATATTAGCTAGATAAACTGGAGATATTTTCATTGAGAGAGGAGTTTCTTTAGTTCCGACAAGTCTTATTCTGACATGTTATCGTAGATTCACTACGCTGGTGTACAAGTAAGAAATTTTAAAGAATTACCGTCGGAGTAAAGGTAAGTAGAAATCCATCTACAACTATAATTCTTGAACATAGTATTGGTGCTTATTATTTGTGATATTGGATTATAATATGTGCAATGGTATAATTCTATATAAAGTGAATGTGTTTCTGCTTATGAGCATACCATTCATGAGCATTAACATCTACAAGAGTTTGCATGAGTACATAAAGAAGTCAAAACAACCTAATTTCAGAAATTGAAAATATTTTGGGGTTGGTCACCACTGGCACATCGAGAGTTGATATATATTATGTATATGGTGACTTTGGGGACACTTCCGGTGACAGGCGTGCACACGGAAGATGATCCCACGCGAGCACCCTACTGATGATGGGTATGGCGAGGGGTAGACTTTCCGGAGGACTGCGGGGGCAGGAAGGAGGCGAACCCCTGTTAGTCTCGGGATGATAACCACTTGGTCATACCAACCATCAATGATGGCTCGGGTGGACTATTCGGGAGGAGGAGAATCCCTAGATAGTCAAAAGTATGGCCAATGAGTGATATTACTATTAATGTTATTTGTGCCCAATGAAGGGAGCCAATTCCTACAAAAAGAGTTTCTCTTGAGAAAAGAGTTTCATAAAATAATTTTATGCAAAACTTTGCATTTTACAAGCCGGTCGTGTTTAGGCACTATTCATGCATGGTTTCTGCTTATTGAGCTTTAGCTCACGTAGTTCTTGCATTGTAGGCGAACTTGTCAAAGATTTACTGCGTTGGAGGTTGGAGTTCCGTCAGATTCTGAGAGCTGTGTACATGGATGACGACCTGATGTGCTCATAGTCTGGGTATTCTATGTTGAGTCAGTGTAGTATGTTACGAGGCTTGTATTGTGTCGGAAAGTATTAGATTAGTTGATGTGTCGGTTTTGTATTTAATTAATAAAAAAAATTAAAGTCGCACGTGCGCACAAGAGTCTCGATTGTATCATTGATATCCAAATGCATAATATCTTGTATCAATTCATTGATGGATGTTGATAGTTCTGTAAAAGATAGGAAAAAGTTATATACAAAACTAAAAAAATCATACAAGGATACAACTATAAGGATGTATATCACGTACTTATCATTAGCTTTTCCGAGATCAACTTCCATTTTCCTCATTTTATGTGATGAAGGGAATAGAATAATAATGGACTTGCAAAATAATGAACTAAAACAAGAAAACATCGGAAACTAAGCTAGTAATATATTTCTCTAGTTAATGGTTGAATTTAATCACAAGATTGCAAATAACTTATGTAAAATATAACAATTTAGTAATATACCTTTCTCTCCCAATAGCGAATCTCTAGTGCGGATCAATGCTTCAACAATATTGGGTGACAATGAACTTTGATATTGATCAAGAATCATACCACCAATACTTCAGACTCCGAGGCAACAGTTGACACAGGAACACAAAGAATATCCATAGCAAGTCTACTCAAATATGGATAACGATATGATCTTTCCAATAGACAAGCACATCAAGAGTTGAGGTTCTAATAGTTCTTGGTTCATCTAAATACATTTCCAGCTGGCTCTTGTCTCTACTAACATCAAACTCATAACTATCAAAGTTGTCAAACTCTTATCAATAATCAAATACAAAGAATAAGTCACATACCAAAATGTGAAGACAATATTGAAATAAAAACAAAGAATATTGTGTTTCATACCTTAAGAGGATCTGTTGATTGTTGAACTTCTCCAAAACTCTGCACCTTGTTAGTAACTCTAGAAGATGAAGAAGACGCACTAGATGCTTTAGAAAATGTCATATATTCATCAAAGAGAACAAAAAATGTATATCTCACTCTTTTCAATTCTTTTGAACCAGACTCATATAGCTTATTATAGCTGAACTCGAGAAGCTAGAACTTATATCGAGGATCAAATACTACAGCAATAACCAGCGAGAGATTAAAATCACACTAATATTTATTGAACTTCACAAACATTTGTTCAGCCATTTTCTTTATAAAAATATCTCGACTTTTGCATTCATTAACCAACTTCAGCTGAATCAGAAACACTTGAGGAAAGTACAAGTTTGACGTTGGATAATATGACCCTGAGAAGACACCGAATTTTCTTAAATATTTCAAAGACACTTTTAAAAAAACAATAAGAAATAATAGAACTTATTTTTTTTTGTCTTCAAGGCTGTTAGAAAATTTTAAGTCATTAAAAAGACAATTAATACTTGAAAAATAAAACCAACATTCGACTTTCAATAAAATAAATAAACTTCCATAAATTCAATCCCCAAAAGAACATTTAAAAGTAAAAAATAAATAACTAGAACAATATTCACTAACTCAAATCCTGTCTTTCAACCCATAAATAAAGTGAAATTCATCTTTTTTTTAAAAGAATAATTCATAACTTAAGCCACCATCATACATCTTGCTTCCACGTGCAACTCCGTCAACCTAAAATGGGGTAATTAATGTGTGTGAGCTACATCCAGCCCGTGGGGTCCAGTTTGTCAATACTAGATATCATGAAAAATCATACAGTATAAAAGCACATAACAACATAGGACTGAGCCAACAAGTTTAATAAAAACCATCTTAGGACTGACCAGTTTCTTAGGCTTGACTGAACCATCGAGTTTAATAAAACAATCTTAGGACTGGTCAGATTCTTAGGCTTTAATGGACCAACAAGTTAAAAATAACTTATCATAGCACTTTCCATTAACATATCAACATAGGTTATGTAGCATATTGCAATCAACCATATAATCTGCAGCTTGCCATAGGGCTGAGGAAGAAGCACAATAGAACAAAAGATTGAGCTTAGAGAAATTAGACCCATCGCAAAAAGGGCAGGTGGGCGAGTAAGCAAGGTGACGACGCTCTAAATTCTCGCAGGAGGGCAGGGAGTTCGTACAACACCTCCATAAGAAATGGAGTAAATATCCGGGCAAGCAGAGATTCCACAACCTCTTCCACACTGGGTTCGAGCCCCCCACTGCTCGTCGGGTAGGAATAAAGTCCGAACGCTGGAGCCGTGGTACCAATAGCAAAAGTATAAGTTGATTTAACAAGAAGCGGCCATTTCGAGAGTACTGCCATGTCCATCGGCCTGGGGAAGGCAGATTGCGCAAGGGGGGAGATAAGACAGTAGAAGCCTCATTCGGAGCAAAAATATTGTGAATGAGATCAGAATTCCACCTGCTCGTGGTGGTATCAATAAGGTCACTCACACACAAGCATTAGGGGGTAGCAATGAAATGGGCATGTGTGGCATGAAAGCAGGTGGAATCGGAAGCCAACGATCCTTTCAAATGAAAGTTGTGGAGCCTGAACAAATCATCCTACGACAACAAAGGAGTAGGAGGCGCCACCCTTCCAAAATACTCCGCCATGTATATGACGACTGATAAACTAATGGAGCCTCAAGAAAGGAGAAAGACAGATAATACTTGGCTTTAAATAATCGGGCAAGCAAGGAGCTTTAGATTTGTAAGTAATCGCCAACCTTGTTTACTAAGCATAACAAGGTTGAAAGCGTTGAGATTACGAAAGCGATTCCCCCTGACCGCATGCTTTGTTGGAGTAAAGTGATGAACGGTTAAATGATCATTTTTCTCATACATTTTAAGTTCATATTTTATTGAGAATAATGTTCATTTAATACGTTTAGGTGCAATAACGAGTAAACGTATATTTTCGGGACAAGTTTCCTATTTGATATGATTTGATGCACTTTGGGGTATTTTTGAGTTGTATTTTATAGGATTAGGAAATATAGGAGATCAAGAAAAGAAGTCTCCATACAACCATCCATCTTGGCATGTAATTCAAGGTGAAAATAGGTTGTACTTAGGCCTGGCCAGACCCGAAGTACTCTGGAGCCCGAAGAAATGTTGTGAAGAAGCCGAGAGGTGAAAGCGAGAAGAAATGGGTTGAAATGGCAAAAAATGGAAGTTGGGAGTCAAGAGACCCGGCGCTCAAGCGCCGGGACGCCATCGCGTGTGTAGGAGATCCCGTCGCTCGCATCACGCGCGCACTGCCCACACACATATTCGAGCGCGTGTGTAGGCTCCCGACGCCCGCACACCACGCGCGCAGTTTACTCTCGTCACTCGGCACCGCACTGCTTCCATAGCCTGCCGCCTGGCTACCGGTGCCGGTACCGGTAGAGTATTGGTAAAATCTCTTCAATTCAAAATGATCCCGGTCTGCGGGTCGATATCCGGGTCTGGTATCCGGGTCGTGGACCCCTTGTTTCCGAATGAGGCATTGTAATTTTGTATTTCCACCATATCTTCGTTGTCCGGCGTTGGAATCTGGTGATTCAAAGTCCTACGGAATGATAACGAGTAGTCCTAAAACTTTATAGCAGGAGTTGAAGCCCAATTCCTGACCGATATTTCCCAGAATGACAGAGACTATGACCCAAGTGCCGTTTTAGGTTTTCAACTCAATTTGACTTATGTTTTCCACCTTTAATTAGTTAATGACTTTCATACCCATTGTTATGGTTATTTTTCTTCATATTTTTAAGGCTTTGAGAGAGGAAAGGGTCCCCATATAAATACCTTCTCCCGCCTCTCAATTTTCATCTTATCTCATTTTGTATTTTTCATTCTCTAGAATAGAAATTCTCTCATTATTAGGGTTTCTCTCTTGCTAACAAGAACTCATCTAGGGCTTCTTGAATCTTTAAAGGAATTCTACAATTTGTGAGAGATTTGGTTGGAGATTGAAGACCCAAGACATATATTGTAGCCTTCTCCATTTATTGCACATTGAAAACTAAACATTTTCTTTCTTTAATGTTTGTCATTTATTGTCATGTGATGGTTTGGTGGAAATCTATATCTTGTGAGTAGTTGTGTGTGATTTACAAGGTTTGGGAGTAGCCCAACTTTAGGATTATGGATTCTAGTTTAATATGTGATAATTTGAGTTTTTGTGATTGGTATTGGTGTTATGGACTTGTATTGCTTTATAGCTTAGGCTTAGCTACTTGACGGGATAGTGGTTCTCTCCGAGGGGGTAATAGGATGATGAGAGAACCCGAATCATAACTACTGATCTAGATTAATGTCTTAGGGCCTCACTCCCTAAGCAAGATTCACTTGGGGTGGAGATTAGCGTGTTAATCAATTGAATTGACCTTAATTTGGATAGCATGTCTCTTCCTTCTAGTTGGACTACTTAGATTTCTAATTAAGACACGTGACCTTCCTTCATAACCCATATTTATCTCGTATTGCTAGTTCACTCTCTTAGGGTAGTGTGAAACCGCTACCTTGGAAATCCATTTTTGTGGTCTTTGATCTTCTCCTTTTCATTGAGTTTTAGTTTTGATTTAGTTATTAATTGGTGATCGAATTCTCTTGACGAATGATTTGGCCTAACTTAGTTAAAAACCTATAACGGAGTGTGTCCCATGAGATATCCTCCTCGTGGATACGATAGTATTTTATACTACCCCTGTCAAGGGTTGTACGCTTGCAATCCAAAGAACGCACTAATCTAACCGATTAGGAGCATTTTTCACGACAAATTCATGACGCCATTGGCCGGGAGGATTTCCTCCTCGTAGAGCCACTTCGGGTTGGTAATAGATTAAGATTATGCTATTTTTAGTTATTTGTTGTTTGCACTGTTGTTAATTATTTTCATTGTTGTCTTTATTAAAAAAAATGAATGAACGTTTAGATGAGTTACATTTTGAGGGGATGGCTTCCTCTTATTCCTGCTTAATGGAAAGTTGAGTTAGCTCCTACGAGAATTGAGTTAACCCAAGCCATGATAGGATTGGCTCGAAGGATTAAGTTAAGGGGAATGATGATGAAAATCCATATAATCATCTCGATGAATATCTAAGAATTTGTGAATGGGTAAAAGTGGAAAATGGTTAATTGAATAGCCTATTTGTTCAACTCTTTCCATTTTCATTAATTGGGGAGGCTAAACAATGGTATAAAGATTAATCATTTGACTCTTCATCCTTATAGAAAGAATTCTCTACTTCTTTTCTCCAGCAATTCTTCCCTACGAGCAAGAGTGCACTGACTAGGAGTGAGATTTCAAGTTTCAAACAACGGGAAGGTGAGCGTTGGTTTGAAGCTTGGAGTCGACTCCTAAAGCATTGTAGGTCTTGCCCGCATCATAGTTTCAAAGATGCATTTGTGCTTAATATTTATATAGTAGATTATCTTCTAATGAACGGATTTTCATTGACACGGCTTCAGGAAGTTTGTTCTTCAATAAACGATTTGATGAGGTATTAGCATGGGTAAAAAAACTACATCAAATCAAAACTAATGGGAGAAAAAGGGACAAAAAGAGGAGAAAGTCGAGCTTAGAAGAAAACGGGAAGAAGATTAAGATGGAATCATTATCCCAGAATGTAATGGTACCAAGTAACACTTCACATCAAGAACTTGAGGTAAGCACTTTTTTCCCCTTTTTGTTTGGAATGTGAAGCTAGGAACACAATTAGTCATGTTTGTGCAAGAGAGTCACTTGTGTTCACTGAGCCTCACATTCTTGAGATTTCCGGTAACCCAATTGAAAATGATTCTGACAACTTACCAACAGATAAAAGAGAAAATATTTCAAGTGGTAGAAAATTTAGTTAGAGAAAGTCATGATAGAGAGAGTGTGTATGACCCAACGTTGGTAAATTTGTATGAAGTGTTTGACAACTTTGGTGAGGAAGGAATTCTAACTCAAGACAACTCGTATGTTATCCCAATAGAACACAGTAATGTCATGGCTCTAAGGAGTGGCAAGCCTCTTCTAGAACTTGAGCCTAGAAAGCCTAGAAATATCCCCTGTGGCATGAACACGGAAAAACTAATCGGGGAGTCAACATGAGTAAGGAATGACCCTTCCCAAGTAGAAAGTCAACCCTACACTGCCAAGGTGCAACCCCGGTTACCGTTTCCTCAACGTGAAAGGGCAAATATGATTGACCGTCAGTTTCAAAATTTCCTTGATGTCGTCAAACAATTGACCCTCACGTTACCATTTGCCGAAACAGTTGCTATTGTCCCTCGATTTGGAATTTTTTTGAAAGATATCATCAATAGCAAGAAAGAATGGGGCCAAATTGAGAGGGTTTATTTAGTAGAAGAGGCTAGTGCATAATTTAAAATACGGTCTATTATAAACATAAAGATCCGGGTAGTTTCACTATCTCGTGTTCAATTTATGATGTTTCAATAGGTAGAGCCTTACTCTATTTAGGAGCAAGTATTAGTTTGATGATGTCTTCCTTATTGCATTGACTCAAGATTGTAAGCTCAAGAGGACTTCCATCTCGCATCAATTAGTGGATGGGTCGATCAAGGAACCTATAGGAGTTTTTGAGGACATTCCCGTCCATATCAATAGAATCAACATTCCTGTCGATTTTGTTGTCTTAGACATGGATGAAAATATCAAAACTCCTACAATTCTTGGTCGACCATTTATGGCAACTGCCGATGCCGTAATTAATGTCAAAGATGGGACTCTCCCGATTGAGCTTGGTGATCAAAGAGTGGAATTTGATATTAACGGTTTGATAACTCACCCGTTCCCCAAAATGAAATGTTTCATGATAGTTTGCAGGATGAAGTCATAGAGAAAGAATTGATGAAAATTCCCGAATAAGAATCTTGGAAAAGGATCCGAGAGTAAATTGATTGTGATGAGAAATATGCACTTGGTAAGGAAGATCTATAACCTCAAGAGGTAGAACTCGAACCTCCTACGTTACTCATGATGTATGACTCTTTAAACTCCACTTATTGGGGATGATAAGAAATTCAATAGAATGTTTGGACTGGATAATAAAGTTGGGAGTGAAGCTGAGAGAAACGAAATTGATCATGATGAACAGTTTGATATGGTTGAAAATGTGGAATTCATTTGCTTTGATGAAATGATTGAGAATAATTTTTCTTGTTAGTTCTTTCTAAATGAAACTGATTTCCCTGATGTCAATAATGTTGAATTAGGTGAACCTTTCACTTACCCTCTTGAAGAGGATGATGTTTCATATTGGGAAGAGATTCAAATTAGCCACAATCCTCATTTTCAAACCATTTTGAAATGTTTTCCAACTGAAGTTCTTTCCCTTAATGCATTTAACATTGATTTGGGTGAATCCTTCACGTGCACTTTAGAGAATGATGACATCTTATTTTGGGAAGAATTTCACATTATGAGCATTCCTGACTTTGAAAATGTGTTGAACAAGATATCTTTTACCCATGTTGACCTTCAAGTTTGTGGGGAGCTGCGCCCATTCGATAGGGGTAATTTTGTTTTTCAAAAAGAGCATTTGGATTCTCACCTTGTCAATTCGAAGCATTCCTCAACTTCCTTGCAAATTGAGGAGATTGATGTTGACTTCCCTCTCCTTAATTTTGGAATAAGTTTGAATGTAATGCCACATTTATGCTAGATAAGCTAGCTTCTAAGAATTTGAACTTTGTTTCCATTTCCTCAATTTTACCAAAGAATAATTTGAACAATGTTCATTATGATTTTTTTTTTTTTGAAGTGGAGAACTTCTTTACCACTACTAACTTATTTTTCTTGAAAAAGGGCATAGGTTCAAATATTCTTTTGATTTTTAAAGGAAGTGCTTACCATAATGGATAAATTTGACAAATTTAGAGTAACTATATATGCAAGATCACTGTGTTCTTTGTGAGATACCCTTTTGTAGGGAAGGAAGGAAGTCGAAGAAGAAAGGATTTGATTGAAGTTCAAATTGAAAAGAGGAGTCCCCAAAGCTCTATACATGGTGGGAAGAAATGAGCAAAGGATGGAATGGAAGATCGCATGGGCAAAGAGAGTGTTATAATATTTGAATTCGATTTGTGATAGTTTTTTCTTATTCTTGCTAATGGTTTAGTTATTTAGTAGTTAAATTGCCAACCAAACCCTCCCCCCCTTTTATTTTGTGTATTTTGATTAGTACTTAAAATACAAAATAATCTAACTGCTCCCTATCGGATCGATCCTTACTTGCCGCTGCTACTAGTTAGTAGAGGTTGAGGAAAGGTAATTTATTTTGGCGTACCTCGACAACACTGTCAAATTTTGGCACCGTTGCCGGGGAGCTGTGCAAGATTATTTGTATTTTTAGGTATTTATAATTAGTTAGTGTGAGTTTGGAGTAAATTTTATCAAACAAGAGTAGGGATATGTTGATTGGTTTGTGGTGGTTCAGGAACTGGACCGGAGTGTCAGTTTTAGAAAGCAAATCGGAATTGGTGCAAGGCTGAACTGGCAGTTATGAAATCAAATTTCATAACAGTTTTTTTTTTAATTTTGTATACTATTGCATTTTCAGTTGGTTTGCCGGTTTTGTCCCTTGATCATTTCTGATGCTTTTAAATGTGCTTGATCATCCTCTATGACATTCCAGAAGATTCTCAATGATAAAAGGAGTCTCCCTCTCATTCATCCCAGTCAGAATTATCAACACAACAAGAGACATGAAATTGCAGATTTGTGTTTTTACCTGTTTTTCTGAGTTGAGAAGAACTTGTATGTAATCTGTTTATATCTCTTGAACCGATTCTGATTCTTAGTGGATTGAGGACCTTTGATCCTCCGTGGATGTAGATTACCTTGATCGAACCACGTAAAATCGTGTTCTCCTTTAATTCTTGCAATTTAGTTTCTACATAAAATCATACTTTCAATTCTGTGGTATTTGATTGTGTGATCTCTGGCTTGTTATCTGGATTGGTTGATTGCTAAATATCTGGATAGAAATTAACAAGTGGCGCCGTCTGTGGAAAGTGAAGCTATGGCAGGGATGAAACTAGAGGTTGAGAAGTTTACAAGCAGAAATGATTTTGGGTTATGGAAGGTGAAGATGAATGTTGTTCTTGTGCAGAATGGGTTGTCAATGGCTCTTAAGCCATTGGCGGATTGGCCTGA
>JAUEKW010146139.1:0-10395 GCA_032274785.1 Ajuga reptans
GTAAGTGATTGAAAAGTCTTAATTCATTCAAAGTAAATGAGAAAAAAAAAATCAAAAGAATATTTTATTAGTTTAAGTTAAAAGATATATATAATTTTATTTAATTAAAAGTGTTACCTAAAAATTGTTACTTATTTATGAGTGTTACATGAATGTGTTATTGTTTAAAAGTGTTACCTACAAAGTGTTACATATTTTAAAAGTGTTACATATAAGTGTTACAGATACATAAGTGTGGCAAAAGTGTTACATGAAAGTGTTACATATTCATAAGTATTACAAAAGTGATAACATATATCAAATCATTATAATTATAATATTTTAATTAATACACTCAATTTTTATTAATAAATTAATTTAGACGAATAAATAATTATAAATAAATCTTTAGAGTTTTTGTGGTCAACATAATTTTAATTTCATAAAAAAAACTAAATCGATTGACAAATAATTTATTATACTAATACGCTTTGCTATTCTTTTGTGTGTGTGTGTGTGTTTTTTTCGATTGAGCGTTAATGACCCAACAAAATTGTGTCATTTATACACAACAAAATAATTCAGAACCTAAAAATTACTAAGATATAAGGAAAAAGATAAATTAATTAATACTTTATTTTGAAAAAAACATAAATTATTTGTTTCCAAATAACCTCTCTTCTTGGTCTTTTTTTTTTTTTTTTTTTGAAATGTCAAAATATATCACACTTAATCAAAGAAAAAATTCCTTATATGCACACACAACATAAATGTTAAATTGAAGATCATGAAGAGAATACTAATTTGATATATTCTTCATAAGAAAAAGGAGTTCGGGCGAAAAAGTTATTTTAGTTTAAAATTTCGAGTAAAAAAAAATAAAGACATTAAAATTTTAGTTGGCTGGTCCAACTTTGGATCTCGCCAGATGGATGCGCCCCCTATTCCATAACTAGTTGTCCACCCATGCGATGCACTGGTCAAACTCTTTTTAAAGTATAATAAAGGCAAAAAATGATGACTTTAGATATGTGTAATGGGTATGTAATATGTGAATTATTTATGCAATATGCATAAAAAACTAAAATAATTTTACAGTGAAGGAGATGCGATTTCCTCATTTTCTGCAATTGGTCATTCTCTATAACCTGAATATAATCTACATTAATGAAATTGCAAATATTTCAACAATGCATCGTATATGATACTAATTAAATATTCCGTACTAATATTTTTCCAACCCTAATTCTGGAATTTTTGACAACTTCCCTAACAATTATGGACTTTGCCCTCTATTACTTTTGCCTTCAAGAACTTCATAGCCTGACCTCGCACAGAAGCAGGAATTCGATCATCCTGAAACAAATAGAAAAATCTAGTTAGCATATGTAAAACGTGAATAACTAAAGTATTTTATACATTGAATATTTTTCTCCAACCTCTCTGTCTCGGAAGATATACTCGAAACGTGATACTTCATTTATATTGCCGAATGCAGATATCTCATAAGTGTGCACCAGACAACTTGCATTGCCCACAAAGTAGTGAATGTTCTGAGTTCCTTAACCAAACTGGAAAACACACGCTTTGTTTCTGTAGAGAGACTCCTTTGTATTTTTTGTGTACGTAGAGTGTTTGTAGTAGTAGTGTAATTCTAATATTGTATGCTTGTTATATATATAGGTGAAATTCAGAAACTGAACATACCCACTACAACACCATTACCTGGACGGAAGTTACATATGGTGGTCTAAAGTAGTGGGTGGTTTCAGTTTCTTGAAATAAGATAGTGGTTTATATTATATATTATATATAAATATAATTATGTAAAATATATATAGTGAAATTTAGAAATTGCCCACTACAACACCATTACATGGACGGAAGTTACAGATGGTAGTTTCAATTTTTTGAAATAAGAAAGTGATTTGTATTATAATATTATGTATTATATATAAATATAATTATGTAAAATATATATAGTGAAATTTAGAAACTGAACATACCTACTACAACATCATTACCTGAACGGAAGTTACAAATGGTGGTCTAAAGTAGTGGGTAGTTTCAGTTATTTGAAATAAGATAGTGGTTTATATTATAATATTATATATAAATATAATTATGTAAAATATATATACTGAAATTTAGAAACTGAACATACACACTACAACACTATTACCTGAACGGAAGTTACAAATGGTGGTCTAAAGTAATGAGTGGTTTCAGATTTTTGAAAAAAGATAGTGGTTTATATTATAATATTATATATTATATATTATATATAAATATAATTATGTAAAATATATATAGTGAAATTAAAAAACTGAACATACCCACTACAACACCATTATCTGGACAGAAGTTACAGATCGTGGTCTAAAGTAGTGAGTGTTTTCAATTTTTGAAAGAAGATAGTAGTTTATATTATATATAATATATTATTTAATATATATATATATATATAATTATGCAAATTATGTGTAGGAAGTTTTTTTTTTTAAAAACGTAAAATAAAATAAAAAAATTAAAATTTCAATATTAATAATTAAAAACAATGATAATAACAATAATAATATAATAGTAATAATAAGTATCATATAATAAAACATAATATAATATAATTTAACATTATAAAATAGAATACGTATTATATAATTATATAATCAATAAACTATAATATAATATATATAATTTATATAATTATATTTATATATAATATAAACCACTTTCTTATTTTAAAGACTGAAACCACCCACAACTTATTTCAAAGACTGAAACCACGCACCACTTTAGACCACCATCTATAATTTCCATCTAGAGGGCGACAACTGTTATTTAGTAATTAAAAAATTAAAAAATTTACAGAAATTTCCTAGAGGGCGACACATGTTTCTCAAAATTAAGAAATTGACAAAAAATTGAAGGAGTGACACGTGTTTTGTGATTCTTTGACTGTAGCAAGTTTTACCAAAAAAACTATTTAAAATACTAAACAAAAAGAAAAGCAAAAAGAAAATTCAGTGAAAATTTCCTGGAGTGACGCATGTTTTTTTCCTAGTTTTTAGCAACCTTGCTTTAATATTCAGAGTGGATTAGATAACACATATTAAACTTGTAAAAATTTATTTTTATTTATAACTTTTACAAAAAAAACAATACAAATAACAGCAAAAAATAAAAAATAAAAAATAAGGCAACTACCTTTCCAAAACCAAACCGCCAGCCGCCGGTAGAACCAGAACCAAACCGTGAAGGTGATGGTTACCACGATAGGGTTATCGGTTAAACCGAACTGTTACTGTTGACCACAGTTTGGAGCTGCCGGAACTGGAGCCGTGCCACGTCTACTGGGTGGGGAAATTTGTTTTGCCAACTGATACTAGGTTGATACTTGATACATAAAGAAATGTTAACTCAATTTATCAGCAAAACTTATTTAAAAAAACTATACGGAGCCTTATATATAGCACACATGTAAGGCTCATCATAATGGTCATTATCACTCTGTTCCAAAATGGTACTAAATGTTTTCATCACTAAAATGAAGAAAACACACAATTATGCAAGAATGAAATCCTCAATGAGGGAGCACTCCTCAAACTGGTGCGAAAGAAAGAGAGAGAGAGCCATGCGTATAGTAAAGCATGACCGCAAGCTACTACAATGAGTCAATCAAGTCTTCAAAATTGAAGACCAGCCAATCAGCTTTAGCTGCAACAGGCTCTCGAAGTATAACGCCCGCATAGCATATAAATAAGTCAGCACCACCGGGCTTACGAGCCTGTTTGTACGAGAAAGAGAAACTGTGTTACACAGAAATCTATCCGAAGCATTGCATGATTCCAGCCTAATAAGAGGTTGACACTTGACATAACAAGAGAACTCGCTTTTCATGATACAATAGAAAAGTAGAAAATATTTACAAGCTGAAATGTATGAGGCAGAAAACATGGCAAACTGCTTCTGCATTACATGGTAGAAAACATTGCAACAATTGAGGCAGGGAATGTTTGTTTGTCATACCCTTAAGAGGTATTTACAACACATGAACTTCAAATGGTTTTTTTTTTACTCTTTCTTTTGGGGTATTTACTCCTTTTTTTGCAGTGAAGGTCAGAGGAAAACAGAAGCAAGAAACATACAGGAAGATATTCAAAATGTATCAAGGAAAATGACTTCAAATCATTGCAGAGGAAAACTAAATTCAGTGAATTTGAGGAAGCGTGGAAAAAGGATAATTCTCACCTCAAGATCGGTTGCTCCATCTCCAATCATGATCAAAGACCTGTACCCTTTAGCCTGGAAATATGAGGGTGTAAGTCTTCCACTAGTTTAAAGGAGAGATTTTATGAATCCATGAATGATAATACAGTAGACTAACCTTCCTAATCTGTTGAACAGCAGTGGCCTTCCCTCCACTCCTTGAGGTCGGTTCATTAGGATCAAATCCCGAGAATTCCCCAGAGCTTCCAAACAAAAGTTGATTGGCATATATGTTATCAAGCGGTATACCGAGGGTTGAAGCAACGGGCTACAAAAAAAGGATTTTCTTAGTCAGAAGCTCAGATTATAATCAGTACATTCATTATACTTCTGATTCTACATGTTTACGGTTTAGCATTTATGTGGGAATCAACCAAAACATGTGAACCACAGTCTGAACTAAAAGAATCAGCCAGCATTCTTCTGCTTCCTACAGTGGACCAGAAAAAAAAACACGTGGATCTATGTAATTAATGTTTTGTTTGGACTATAGATTTTAGTGAGAAAAGCACTAAAGTGAATATATCAAATTATTTGAATTTGATGAAAAGCCAGTAATAAGATATGACACGTGTATCTACACACTATTTCTTTAATCAAATACTTAACCAGACAGAGCAAAGGTGAATAAAATTTTGGCGAATCCAAGAGGAAGTACAACGGAATTCAACTTTTAGATCTCCTTTCCTCACATTATATATCCAAGATCCAAGTGAAGCTGAGTTAGTTAATTACAATGGATGTGAATAAAGAGTGCAAATTCAGGAAATAGAAGTATCGACATGGGAGAAGTAAATCCTATAAACAACAGAGTTGTATCTAAATCTAAAGCATTAGTTAGTTACAATGGATGTGAACAAAGAGTGCAATTCAGGAAATAGAAATATCAACAGGGGAGAAGCAAATCCTATAAACAACAGAGTTCCAATGTTAGTGCAATGTTAAAATTGCAAAAGAAGCAAGATACAAATTGGCAATACATCACACGCACACCTTCATTCTTCATGACCAATATATGATTGGCTTTAATTTCTCACAATAGCTTATGATAGCATAATTTGCAGCCTATATTTTCTTCTATGTATTTTTCAACATGGATGTGCATAAAAGAAACCAAAGTAATTTTCCTTGAACCTGCTGTTTCTTGGAGCAAGAAGCATGTTGGTAGACTTGCCATCCCTTTTTATTAAACAATGACAATTTTAGGAAAAAGACAAGCTGTAAAAAAAATTCCTGCTGGAAATGCTGATATTATGAACACCACTCTGCGGGTGTATGACAGGTCGGGGTTGCGAGTTCATGATCGGGTTGAGTTATGAGTACTACAGGCTTTGCATGAACCCGACCCCGAACCCGACCCTTTTAGCTATTCGAGGTAAAAAGTTAAAAACTACCAACCCAAACACAACACATTTGGGTAACAGGGTTGACCAGTCTGGTTTGGACATGAGTATCAAAATAACAATTAATTTACATAAAAACCTAAAATAATAGCTGAATCAATCACCAAAACATTTACAAGTCTAAATTGAATTTAAGACATTACAAATTACAGAATAATTGATTCATGTCCAAACCAGCTTAACAACCCATTACAAAAATACTACACAAGAAAATTTTACAGAAATAATCCTGCGTACTTGTGAAATTACAATAAGGTTATAAGCTGATTGTCCAGAAAAAAGAAAAGAGGCCGTGTTGTTAGGTTGTCCCAACCCAACCCGTTGCCCGTTATTCCTTTATGTCAACCGAGTCCGACCCGTTTTCAACCCAATCCAAAGGGCCAATCCTAACCCACTATTTCGAGCTCGATCCATGTCAGGTCCTGTCGAAAATTGTCACCATTGTACAACTGGTTACTTCCACAATGATGCTCTTTAATTTCCGTATGCACCATTTGATGGGCCATATTTGAATAGATATATAGATGGAGAGTGGGGCTTAACATCCAATACCATTAAACGGAGTAGACAACAGGGGCAAAATTTTATCTAGCGTGCTTTGCTTCTAAATACTGGTAATTTAAGTGTGGGCAGCTGTAGGTTCATACTAGATTTCAGCAGAGATTATAATACTCAGCAAGAGTAATTATGTATGTCCGTGAGAGAATTAAAGCCAAGACTTCAGTAAAGAAGATTCAGAGAATAGTTTTCTGTTTGCTTGGTTGGTGAGCAAAACCAATAAGAAGTGAAAAAGACACAATGAAGAAGGGAAACCCAAAAAGAACAGAAGATTTACAATAACGATAGAAAATTGGAATCAGATGCATTTTTTTGGCCAGTAAAGGCTTAATCATGAGATCATATTTCAAAACCATAAGACAGAATAATAATGCGGCATATACATTCAAGATGAGCAACACTGGATTACATTAATCACTTCCTCATGATTGTATTAGCTTGAGAAAGGAGGTGAAATCTTCCTCTCACAGACAAAATACATGGCCATTCTAATCTTGATGAAAATTTCATTTTGACATAATTCTGGAGCCTGGATTTTGCAGTCAGGCTTAGCTATATGCAGATGTCCCAGTAACAGGCTTTCATAAACATAAGGACACAAGCAGTAAAGTGTAAATGCTTTCAAAATGAACAACTTACATTTATCATTTGACGAAAACCTCCAGATACAAGATAAACATCCTTGTTCTTGTCCTTCAGCTTCTTCACTAATGCATCAATTCCAGGAGAAAGTCTAAATCATGAAAAGAATGTAAGCCAACTATGTAATATCCGAAGAAAGGCTTAAAACGTATGTAAAAGATGCAAAATTGGACAAGTTAAACAGTATCAATGGAATTTTATGTCAATCCAAAAGAAACTCCTTTGATATCATCACTAGGTATGGAGTGGGTCTGGGCAATGAACCAGGCAGTCAAGTATTGAGTATATTGCTTTGGTACTGAAATTGGGTATCATAATGTTGTTTATCTAAACAAGCTGGGGAAATTTCATGACTCAGATATCTTTCTTCTACTTATTTAAAATTGGGATTTGAAATGACATTTGAACTGAAATGGAAATGGAATAAAAGTGCAACTGAAAATGCAAATGGAAGCATAACATGAGAGTAAAGACTCGTGGAGAATGGAAACGGGGATGTGAAAACTCTCATCTGACCTTGCTTTCCTCTTTCCCCTTTTTTAATCATTATTCATTCTCCCTTTGCTTTGTAGTTTTCGTTTTTCTCTTCTTCAGTTTCTTCTCCTTTCACCATGTTAAGTTTAAACAAAATTTACACTGCTCTAGCAGCCAGCGCCAGTCTGCCAGACATAGACTTTTAAGGATTTTATGCTTGAGGTGAGAGAATAAGAAGAGAGTTCAAGGGTAGCTATGATACAGTTTTTTCAAATAAATATCAAAGAAAGGCCTGCCATACTAATTAGTTAGTATTATTATTCCCGATAGCCGATCAGGTAGAATATTGAAATCCGATATGGTTTATAAAAGATCGGTATCTATCATTTGAAATGAAAACTCAAGTCAGGATTCTAGAAACCCAAACCTTAATTCTCACCCCTAACTGTTGAAATTTGTCACTCTACCTTGAAAAAATGACCACCATGCCAAGATTCTGACAAACATTTGCACCTCATATTACTTCTTTACAAAATTAAATAGGAGGCTTAGTGTCCACCTTTCAGTTTATTACACACATCCAGGGATCCAAATATAGAAGAGAATACAATGATATATGCTTGTACTGATGGATGGAAGGACCAGAATTCATACAACACTACCTTAATCTACCTGGCACGATATAATTCTGCATTCTCTAGCTTCTCTCAGAGAGTTCAAATCACAGACTTCTGGCATTCTAATGCATGTATTGTTAAAAATATGCCTATTTTAGTTTAAGATAATTGTCCTAAGCGGGTTTTGGTAAGTGACGAGGTATGATAATCTCACAAATACTTTAATTTTGCTATAAAATTGAAAGTCTTCATCTTTTCAGATACAGCAAACCACTTTGTTTAGTTCCCCTTTCACAAGTAGAATACACCATTTGTGCAGTGCTGAAACACCTTGTTGACAGTGGACTGGTTAAGGCATACTCAGAAATTGCTTCACCTTTTCCAATTCACCTTACATTTGATGGCACACGAACCCTAACAACTTAATAGAAATGTCCTTATCAGAACTGGTAACTTTGTCAGTATTTTTTGTGATGAGAAAAAGGAGTTATATTTATTATAAATGATACGAGAATACTAGAACCCAGGGATAGGCATCCCGTATAAAAGTTTAAGAAACAAGCTAAAAAAGCAACCCCCAGTTCCTAGCAATGTTCAACAACAACAAAACAACAACACAACAACAACAACAACAAAAAGAATAAGGGCCTCTGTGAACACAGTACTTTGTTAGTACTATCTTTGCTTTTCATATGTTATTAAGTGTATTTTTAGTCACCTATTCTTTGCATCTTCTAATGTGAGCATATTTCACTGCACAGATGGTAAATCATCGTCAGGTGGGAGCAAACTTATCAACACACATTCGTACCATGCTGTAGCTGATGAAACACACTGTTTCTGTTTCATTCTTCTAGTTCCATTCCTGCATTAGTGAGTGACCTTCAACTTGATTTAATGTATATGAGAACCATATCTCTTTGCAAAGTTCTCTATTGGCAGGAAAGTAAAAGCAAACTATATTAATTATGCACATGCCATTATGCCAAACTTTTTTCCCATGGGAAACGCACATCGTGGAAATACTGCAAACTTCCTACATCACAATTCCTCTAAAAATGAAGAAGAAAAGCAATTAATCTAATCTAACATATGAAAAATTACGAACTACAAAACAAAGCCTGTACCTGGGAGGCCTCTTTTCAAGGAAGTCCTGCAGCTGGGACAGCGACGGGTTAAAAAGAGATAATCGAGCAGCCAAGGCTTTCTCGAAAGGAACAGAACCACTCATTGCCTTGGCAGTCCATTCCGCAACAGCTTCTCCAGCTCCACAGAACTCTGCCAGCTCATCGATTCCCTCGTCCAAACACACAGTGCTATCCACATCAAAACACACAGCATTGGAATTTCTCCACACCTCAAGGACCTCTGAAAAGCATTTAGAAAAGTTAAAATAACTAAATCCCTCAACATTATAACTCAAATCGAAATCCCATAGTAGGGTTTATCATAAATGAACGATGTAAATAAAGCAAATGTAGTACTTTCTGAAGGTGATGTGTTGTTGAAAGGGCCGGCCTCCAAAGGTTGAACGGAAGCAGCAGCTGAAATCAATGAATTCTGGCGTTTCATTACTGTAATTGGAAGTTTTAACACTGTCCTTGGAGCGAATGAATGAAGATGTAAAGAGTTGTATTGCCTGTTACAACAGGAAGAGTAGAGCGGATTCAATTTGATCAAAGCCTCCATCAAAAGTATTTGTTCTTAACAGATCAGATCAGATCAGATCAGATCGATAAAGTGTTGTATTGCCTTCTATGGATTCAATGTCAATTGAGAGCACTGTTTTGCAGCACAGAAAAGGAGAAATTAGGAAGAGCGCCGCCGAAGGAGGAGGAGAACCGCGACTGTCGCTGGCAAGAATTGAGAGTACTGGTTTTTGCAGCACAGTACTTCTAGAGTAAAATAATCACAAATAATAAATAATTTTTGAAAGTTAAAAAAAAATTAACAAAAAAAAAAAAGTTTATTTACAAATGCTACCTGGCCTATTGCGAACTTCCAATCCGACGTAAAAAAAAAAAATATACCATTGTAATTAGGGATGCCAAACCGGCCAATCATAGCGATTTCGGGCTAGTTCTAGTGATTTTCGGGCTTATACGGCCTCGGGCTTATCGGTTCATTTTTAACGGGCCGATAATATGGTGAACCTAACCCTAACTCTACCGGTTTTCGGGCTACAAGTCAAACTTTAAAATTATATATATAAACTGAAATTCAACAATCTTAGTAATTAAAGCATAAAAATTGATTGTGAATTCATGGTCTTCGTAAGAAAATATATATACATTAGAATTAAGTCAATTTCCAGCACTAAATTACTTCAAAATAAAAAAACAGCAGAATTAAATCAATAATATCTAAGAGGTGTTATGCCCTAAATTAAGCTTAGATCCCTATAAGGTTAGATGAGTCATTAATTTCAAGAGCAATGCAAATAATATGAGATAGAA